>JACEIK010006428.1:67332-80076 GCA_018107945.1 Datura stramonium
TTGAAATTAATCCTAATTTTGAACTATATTTTGAATTCCAATAAAAAGTGCAACTAAAACCCAACTTTTCAGGCACTAATTTCAACAATAGCAAACTTCAATTCATATCTCTCGAGTTGGTTTCACGTAAATGAAAAATAGAGGAATGATGAAATTAGAGAGGACAAATTTAGAGAAAATATAAGATATTGTTCATGCTTCGCACCCTATCAAAATAATATTTAGGGAAGATTTCAAAGACCTCCTTTAGGTTAGGCACCACAACTCTAGTCTTCCTTATAATAGAGGGATTGTCAATGTAATTGGCCCTAAATTTATAGATCTTGTCAACTTCACATGCAAAAAGAAAATAGAAAGAAAAAAAAAACTAAGAAGAAAATATAGATAGAAATTTCTCTTACATCAAGTTACAGCATTTTTTTGTTTTTCTCACCAGGGTCGAGGAGTGGAAAACTGAAATTTGCAAGACAATAATTCTAATATATTATTATCAAGCTAACTCTTGTTGACAATTAATCGGATTATTCAAGAAGTCAATCAAGTGAACATCCACTGGAACTGTTAGCCGGAAGTCTTGGGCTCACTTGGAACTAAAATGCTGTCCCCACCATATGGTTAAAGGCTATTTGCTTAAAATGCAAACATTAATTGATACTTTACCTTTAATCACTCAATCAACTATGTGTCAATCCCAAATCAATTGTGTCTTAGAACACTCTGCCTTTGGAATCTAACAAAAATTGAACAAAATATACAATGAAGATACTGTAAGCTGTGATAAGCTTCCATGGCATCCAGGCCCGAGCTTTGACCCTTTTATATACAGCAGAAGAATAGCAAACAACTGCAGTTGTTACTCAAAATTATCTATGTACTGGCTGACTAGAAGTATTCATCCCCTGATCCTGCATATTAAAGAGAGGTCAACTCCACTTCCAAAAGAAAAACAGAAGATAAAAGAAATTTGAGCAAGGCAAGAGAAAAAAATTTATTTTCTTGCATGCTGTTATGCAAGGAAAAAGACACCTGAAAGATGAAGTGATCACTTTCTTTCAAAATTTCATTAATCTTTTTTAATTTGGAGGGAAGTCTGTCTTGTGAATGTTTTAACTATTTTTGTCACAATTTGCATAGAAAGAAAAATTGCAGGAAAGTGAACCTCTTAACACTTTGCTTTTCCTTGCACCAACAAAATACAACACAGAAGTACCTGATTGTTTTTCTTGTGAAGAAGATTGAGTCAAAACACTTTTCGAGCTTAATCCAGAATGCCCTTGAGGGTCACTTGACATTTCCTGCTAACCATGCTCATATTGTATTACAACTTCCATGCTTTGTCATAAATCGCTAGCAAGATGTTAGGTCAGCAACATATGTTACACGCTACTAGATATAGTTCATTCTCAAACTGTTTTTAACAATAAGTTGGTCGTGAAGTCAAATACTCCAACCTCAACAACCAAACTAATACTAGCTAGGGATTAAGTTTCGTAGAATAAATTATCAGATTAAGGATATAGAAGAATCTATTCATTTTGAGAATGACCAACTTGCCTGTGATATAGATGCTTGGCTGTTGCTGGGGGAGGGCCAAGAACTGCCACCCACCATCAAATGACCCATGGTTTCTTCTGTCAATGCTCTTAGTCGATTAAGCTCGGGCAAGACGACTTTGCCCAGGTCTGGCCTGTCCTTCCTCCTTAGTTCTGCACATTGGAGTGCTAGCTTTGCAAAATTCAAGGTCTCTTCGATTGGCCAATCAGGAAGGGAAGGATCTAGTACCTCTTTAAGCTCGCCCTTATCAATGCATCGAGAAACATAATGAGTAATGCCCATTGCTGGCTTGGCTGTTATCAATTGCAGAAGAAGAATTCCTAAGGAATAAACATCAGATTTAACCCCAAGCATGCCTGTCTGTTGATACTCTGGATCAATGTAGCAGAATGTGCCAGCTGCAGATGTCATCCGGTATTGTGTTACATCTTCAGCAGTAGAAGGCGGGATAAGCCTTGACAGTCCAACATCACTAATCTTGGTTACAAAATTATGGTCAAGCAGAATGTTGCCAGGTTTGAGATCACGATGCACAAGAGGTTCAGGCTTGGTCTGGTGCAGAAAGAGCAACCCAGTGGCGATCTCAGCTGCAATACGAAATCTAAGTTGCCATGAGAGTGCAAGTTTATCTCCACGACGCATGAGACGTTCCTCTAGGCTTCCATTTGCCATGTACTCATATACCAAACATCCATATTCTGGGCAAGCTCCAAGAAGTAGTACCATATTAGGATGTCTCATACGATTTAGGACTTCAACCTGTGTTAGATTTTGCGTTAAACAGATACGGAAAAAATAACTTTAAAATACTCAACAGTGTAATTTCTTGGGCTTCTAGAAGATATGTCTAAACAGGCAGTTGAAACTGAACTCTTAGTTTCATAAACATCCATTTAGTACTAAGAGAAGTAACTTAGTATACAACCAAACATTGTTACTGGGCCTTGTTTACTTCAATATGCTAATTGTCCGTACCTCTTGCTGAAATTGAGATCTTCCTTGTGCTGCGTCTGGACGTAAGACCTTAACTGCTACTGGTGTGTGATCAAGATAACATTTGTAGACAGGACCATATCCTCCTTCTCCAATCTTGAGAGAATCAGAGAAAAATTGTGTTGCCTCTTCAATTTCTTCAATGTTGTACCTCCTATATCTAAAATCACCTTGACCTAAGTTCATCAATACTTTCTCTTTCTCCTCTGCTTGTTTATGGGCTTGCATTTCAGCATTTACCCTTCTTTTTGCTTCAAGTTCTGCAAGCCTTTGAGCTGCTTCAGCAGTTTCCATGGCAACCTTACATTTATCTCTCTCCTTCTCTGCAGTTACCTTTGCAGCTTCCTCTGCAAGACGAGCCTCCTCCAATCTCTTTTCTTCTTCCACCCTCCAAAGATTGAGCTCCACTGACTACACATATAGCATATAAAAAAACTATCCTATCCCATCTAAAAGTACGTATATGAAGATATCAATATAGTTTTTTAATTTTTTTTTACCTTTTGTTTCGCTGTGAGTGCTTCCTTGCATGCAGTACTGTACAAATCCATTGTCCTTTGAAGCTCTAGCTTTAGCCTTCTCATTTCAGCCTCTCCGTCGTCCTTTGAATTTTCAACAGTGATGTTAATACTAATGACATACTTAACAGTGACATTAACAATAAAAATATCAAAATATATATATAGGAAATCTCTTATCAGCCGTTTGGTTATTGGATAAGGGTCAAAATAATACATGAATATTAATTTTATATCATATTTAGTTTTCAAATAGGATAAAAGTTATTCGTGTATTAATTTTATATAATGTTTGGTTGATAGGTTCCAAATGTTGTATAAAAGTTATTCATTTATTAATTTTATACAATGTTTGGTTCTGTTTTAGTAATTCTACATAACTAATACTCACATAACTTATGAGAAAATTTATNTCAATATACAAAGCAGTCCCTTTGTAGCCACTTCATCAAATCATGCTGAGATAATAACTATTCATGAAGCAAGCCGAGAATGTGTGTAGTCGAGGTCAATGATACATCTCGTTAGAGAAAAATGTGATTTGAAATGTGACGAAATACCTACAATTTTATATGAAAATAATGTAGCATGCATAACACAACTAAAGAGAGGATTTATAAAAGGAGATAGAACGAAATACATTTCGCCAAAGTTTTTCTACACACATAAACTCCAAAAGAGTGGTGATATCAATTTACAACAAATTAGTTCAAGTGACAATATGACTGATTTATTCATTAAATCTCTACCAACTGCAACTTTCAAGAAGATGGTGCACAAGATCGGGATATATAGATTCAAGGATATTCTTATTAGGGGGAGTTAATATGCATTGTACTCTTTTTCCCTTACGAGGTTTTGTCCCGCTGGGTTTTCCTTGTAAGGTTTTTAATGAGGCAACCAAAATGTGTATTATTAGATATGTGTACTCTTTTTCCTTCACTATATTTTTTTCACTGGATTTTTCTAGTAAGGTTTTAACGAGCCACATTATCTATCAAATATACATTCAAGGGGGAATGTTATAAATATATTTATATTATAGAGAATATCTATAAAGGTATTTGTATTGTAGTAAATATGTGTATTTGTATTATAGTGAAAGTCTATCTTTTGAAGAAAAGTTAGGAGGAATTAACCTTATAAATAGAGGGGTTCTTTTTATTGTAAATCACCCCTCAAGAGAAATATTAATTATTCTCTCTTCTCTCTTTCTCTACAATATTTTTGTTCTTCCTTTATTATTTCATAATATCTACCTAATACATTGAAGAGAGTTCTAATACATCAAAAAGAGTTTTAATATATTAAATACAAATAAAAGATATAATAACATACTATGAAAGTTGACTCCTTGTACAAAGAAACACGAAGAACAAATGATACGTTAGTAGTTAAAACCACTAAATATATTAAAGTGAGATGTAGTACATTAAATATACAAAACAATTGATACATTATTATGCATTAAATTTAACTGCTCATATAAAAAATTACAGAGAACAAAAATGATGCTTAAAATTGAAAGAATGAATCAAACTCAATCAAAAGAGAAGAAGGATTAGGATTTAACAATTAACTGATACAATTAGTTGAGTTCTAAATATATTACAAATACAAAATAAATTATATGTGATATATTATAGATATAAAACAAATTATATGTGAAAATGCACTCAATATAAACTCAACGTAATAATTAACTTTAGCAATGTCAACAAATTTAAATATATACTAATAACAATTAAAATATAAGATGACATTATATTTGGAGAAGAAATATTGAATTGAAAGAAAATCTCAATAAATAATGAAGAAAAAAAATAATTTGGCCAAAACTAAGTTAGGAAAATATTTTCTATTTAGGTATATTTGATAATAATTTGGTACTATAAGTAAATAGTTAATAACTTCGATACTAGTGCTAATTTTAATCTCATAACAATAATTACCTCACCATAATTTTCTCTTTAATAAAATCATAAACAAACAAAAAATTATTTCAAGCGAACAGATTTTTTGTCTATACTTAAGAAATCTAATCCCCTCGTTATTATTACTGAAGATTTTTAAATATATATNATATATTTTTTATCATTAACTCTTTTGTGGAAAAAAAGAATTAATATTAGTGAGGTTGGACACGCTTGGATAGCAATTGAACAGAAGCATAGTTATTTCTCATTATTCAGTTATTGCCCATAACTTGCTCGATAAAACGTCCAACGGAGGTGTAGGAAGAGCCACCTTCCTTTAGCGCCAATCTGCTCTCCTCCTTCATGTGTTTCACCTTCTTCCTTATTCCATTTTCAGGCTCGATCAGCTGCCTTATTGCTTTCTTTATCTCCTCCGCTTTTATAACATCTGTATTGCTCCCCTGGATCTTATAATCCATCTTAATATCCACTGCCATACCTAAATCCTTCACCAATTGAAACGCATTTGCTTGCTGCTCTGAGTACATTGGCCAAGTCGCCGTTGGCACTCCAAACCAAATACTCTCCAAAACTGAATTCCAACCACAGTGCGACACAAATCCACCCACGGCACTATGAGACAAAATTACAGCTTGGGGTGCCCATCCTATCACCATTCCGATCCCTTTCGTCCTTTGCAAGAACCCCTCCGGCAAGACATCTTCCGGGTTCTCGTAGTCACTTGGATACCACGAATCCTTTGGTGGCGGTTTCCGTAGAGACCACAAGAACGGACACCCGCTGTCCTCTAGAGCACGGGCAATTTCCTTCACTTGTTCCTCTTTGAAACTTCCCGAGCTTCCAAAGCAGAGGAACACTACAGAGGATGGAGTTTGTCCATCTAACCATTTGATAATTTCCTGGCGAGATGACTCCACTTTATCATCGACACCACTGTTGAGGTTCAACAATGGTCCCACTGGATAAATGGGTGGGATTTTCTCGTCCAGAAAGAGCGATTTCATAGCATGAGTTTCCAACTCCTGAAAGGTGTTCACCAAGATTCCTCTGGTTTCTCGATATCTTTTGGAAATATCAAGGAACATAGTGGAACCACCTTCCTTGTCCAAGAATACCAACGGCAAACATTTCACCGGAAATGGATTGAAATACGAAGGTACAGAGAATTCTAATGCAGGGTCATCTTTGAAATTGGTAATGTCCATGTTAAAATCATCCCTTAGGCTCTGCATATGAAAGTGAAGGCCAAGCATAGCCGCACTAGTCGTGTAGAAGACATAAGTCGGGAGACCAAATTCATTGGCCACATCTATCATTGTGGTACACATCATGTCTACCACAAAACCGGATGGTCTGGCTGTTTCAGATTGCTGAATTTGATCCACAACATGTCTGACCTGAGGCTTATGGCTGTCAATAAACCCAGAAAAGAATGTATTGCTGTTGAGGAGCTGCAAAGCGGATTCGTCTCGAGGGAGATGTATGAATTTCAATCTTGATGAGCTGCAATTAGCATTTGAGGAAAGTGATTGGATGTAAGGATTGAGATTGGAGTCGAGGTTCATCTTCATGACAAGGACAGTGATGGACAGCTGTTGCTGTCGCGCTATAAGGAGCTTTGCCATCTCCACTGCGGGTACCAGATGACCCATTCCAGGAGATGGTATGATGACCAACTCTTGGTTCTTGATTTCACTCATTTTATAGTCTGAGGTTTTAGGATTTGAAGAGGAAGATGACCGGGTGTGAGCATATGCCGGCTAGCAACGAGGAATATATATGAGGAAGATCTGAGGACATTTTGGAGTCATAGTACAGATATTAGTCAACCAACAATAAATTCAATAGTATAATTTCCTTGGCGATCACGAATGGCAATGATGTCATGCCTTTAAATTGTATGGCCAAAACTTATGCATCTATCTTTGGATTTGGATTTAACTTGTATAAGCCCAAATTTTTTACTCTATTTGTGTATTTAATTGCGAATTATTACTTTTAATTTTTAGGCTATCAAATTGAAAAAGCTACATAGTTGTCCTATTAGAGCAAGTTATTTACATCTCGTAGTCCTTTTTACTTTCATGCCTCCCCTAATTAATTATATAAAATATATCATCTTGCAATTCTTCATGATACAATCATAGTACATTCATATACTGTTATTGTATTGCTGAGGATGAGCAGTCCTTTATGAATACATTATACTTGTTCAATCTATTACTTTCAACTTGGATCCCATGATGCGAACCTTGGAAAGTTTTAACATAAGTAAGAGGAATTTGCTGATTTTCCAATCTTTCATAATACAATTATAGTATATTCATATACTATCATGGTATCATTGATGAATGAGTATATCCTTTAGGGATATATTACTTAATCATGCACGATACCATCACAATATATCTATATACTGATATGTTATACTTTATGACACAATTACAGTATATTCATATGCTACCATGGTATTTTATGCCCAAAAGACCTTCAAACTTATAGTGGGGTAAAAATTATAATTACTTTGGGTCGATTGGGCATTTAGAAAATTAGTATGAGAAGATCCATTTTGATGTAATTAATTCAATTTTATGATATATTTTGTATACTTTTCCCAATCAAATTAGGCTTCAAATAGAGTAGTTACATACTTTTGTTAGTTATCTTAACTTGATGATGTAAAAAAGTTGTTCAAATAAACGTATCTTTAAGAAACACATGAAAAATGGAGTTCTTCAAAAATTTACCGTCCAACATAATATATTATATTCACATAGATATACACCCGTGTAGTTAATTTTTCTTTTTTCTTCTGCAATAAGGTTTATACATATTTGTGTAAGGGCTTTCCCCTCTCTCCTCCCCTAGACGATTCCTATGGAGACTTAGAAATAGCCATGGCGGCGCAGATCTTCCCTAGCCTTTGGCTATGGACAAACCTTTACCCTATCAACAAACATCCTATGCTACTCAATTAATCACAAACCAAGCTACCCATAATTTGACAAAAATCAAATTAAAACATATTCAATATGTACAAGCCTACAATTCAATTTGTTAAGGGATAATGATAGGTCTTTGCACAAGAGATTGAGAAATTTATTTCAAAACACCTACCGATCAACTGAAAAGCAGAATCATATGATAATGTTAACAACTTCAACAAGATTCAATAAATCCAAGAAGAAGTAATGAACTATCTAGTGGCGTTGGGAAAATTTGACGAAAAAGACAAGCGAAAAATACTCCAGGTTGCTTTAGATGGGCAAACTATCATTTTTATTTCATACGTATATAAAATGAAGTTTGAGGTTGATAACTCAACTTTATTCTTGAATTTTATGTTTTTGCATTTCTTAAGCATTCTCATTTGTAATATCATCATAGAGTGTATATAAACTCTGTGATGATCACAGGATGCTTAGTTTTCTCTAGCTATTATTTTCTTCAAGCTTTCTAATAAGTAGAGGTTCCTTATTGTCACGACCTAAGAGTACATCCAGATCGTAGACACGGGACAAGGAACCCCGAGAGGCTCCAAGTCAACCCATGGCATAATCATCGCATACACTTACATAAGAAACGTCAAACATCATGAACAAGCAGAAGATCTGAATAGAAACTGATATAAATCAAAACGTCAGCTTAATAACATTTACATACAACGCTGATTCTGTCTAACAAGTTTGAAAGCCTTCTAGGACAAACCTCTAGTTAACTCCAAAAATCTGAAAACTAAACAAGATCAAATGAGAATATAAACCACATCCTCGAAAGATGAGAACTCACAGCGAGCAGCTGGAAGAGAGAGAAGCGTATCTAGTCATGCGGCTGAACCTGGAGACCTAAATCTATATCATAAAATGATATAGCACAAGAGGAGTGCGGTCAGTACTTGAAATGTACTGAGTATGCAGGAATGTAAACAAACAACTCATAAGCATCAATATACAAATAGGGAGTACCGTAAATCACCGGGTTAGTAACGTAACCGAAAAGAGAGATACAACAATGTTTGTATGATATCCTCATATTCATATAAACATAATCACATGATAAAGGACATGCAAGCGGAAAGATCTGAATAGAAACTGATATAAATCAAAATGTCAACTTAATAACATTTACATACAACAGCGATTTTGTCTAACAAGTTTAGAAAGCCTTCTAATCAAGCGTGAGTTGCTAGGACAAACCTCTAGTTAACTCCAAAAATCTAAAAACTAAACATAAAAAAATGAGAATATAAACCACGTCCTTGGAAGATGAGAACTCACAGCGACAATTTGAAGAAGCGTATCTAGTCATGTGGCTGAACCTAGAGACCTTAATCTATATCATAAAATGATATAGCACAGAGAGCGATAATGGTTAGTACTTGAAATGTCTTGAGTATGCGAGGAATGTAAACAAACAACTCCGTAAGCATCAATATACAAATAGGGGAGTATCGCAAATCACGGGTTAGTAACGTAACCGAAAGAGATACAACAATCTGTATGATATCCTCATATTCATATAAACCTAATCACATGATAAGGACATGCAAACTGAAAAGATCTGAATAGAAAGCGTATAAATCAAAATGTCAACTTAATAGCATTTACATACAACGGCGATTTTGTCTAACAAGTTTGAAAGCCTTCTAATCAATTGATGAATTGCTAGGATAAGCCCCTAGTTAACTCCAAAAATCTAAAAACTAAACATAAAAAAATGAGAATATAAACCACGTCCTTGGAAGATGAGAACTCACGACGAGCGGTGGAGAGAGAGAACTGTATCTAGTCATGTAATTTAGAACCTGAGAACTAATCCTATATCATAAAATGATATAGCACAAGAAGCGTGTGGTTAGTACTTGGAAATGTACTGAGTATGCGGGAATATAAACAAACAACTCATAAGCATCAATATACAAATAGGGAGTACCATAAATCACTTGGGTTAGTAGCATGCTTAGAAAGAGATACAACAATATAATAACTGATATCCTCATATTCATATAAACATAATCATGATAAGGACATGCATTGTTATAGTTCAATTGGAGAAAAGTATTGATCTTAATGATATAGGAATGCAAAGTCATGACTGAGATATAAAGGGTCACATTGTCAAGGGAAACATTCTCCTCGCGAAAATCCTAACCATCGAGGGGAGAGAAAACTTTGAGGTAAGAAGTCAGCGACTAGCTAGGGATGTACGAAATACTCTTACTAACGAGAACTCCCGACTGACTAGGGAAATTACTCTTGCTAACGAGAAATCCCGACTGACTAGGGAAATACTCTTTCTAACGAGAAACCAGAATGACTAAGGGAAATACTCTTGCTAACGAGAAATTCCGATCGACTAGGGAAATGCTCTTGCTAATGAGAAATCCCGACTGACTGAGGAAATACTCTTGCTAATGAGAAATCCCGATCGACTAGGGAAATGCTTGCTAATGAGAGGCTCCCGACTGACTAGGGAAATTCTCTTGCTAATGAGAAATCTGAGCCGACTGGGGAAATACTGCTGCTAACGAGAAATCTCGTCTGACTAGGGAAATACTCTTACTAATGAGAAATCCCGACTGAGTAGGGAAATACTCTTGCTAACAGAAATCCCAGTGACAACGCTAATCCAAATGCAACAGCTAATGTCGGAGACATAAGAAAAATTTGATTTTCATCATACAACATTCTTATCAACGGGGGTGGGGCTAATTTCTAATAACATCAACCCAATAATTGCAATATCATTCTCATGTGTTATCATCATCATGGAATCCAATTTATAGCTATCTCAAGCATCTCTTGCTAACGAGTATTCTACGGGGGTCACACTATGCATATGCGCACATGACATTAGAACTTCAAGTTCATCTCATTCACATGTAATAATATGAGATCATGCATGGTTTATAAATACAACTCATACTCTATCAAGATATATGACTTCTCTTATTTAGGTCTACAACATCCCACACACTTGTCACAATCACTCCTTTGTGAACTCTCTAGCCATGGGCGTTTTAGATTTCAAGATTTTTATAAAAATAATTTTAATAAGGAAAACAATATAGAATCCGCCCAAGCTTCGTAGTTCAACAATGGAAATAAAATCTTATTACGCCAAATCAATTAAATCTAAAGCATGAAAAGGGCACCTGACTTATTTTAATTACTCAAGCCCACAATTTCTACTCAAGTCCACAACTTCTACTCAATCCCATATGATCATCAACATTATACTCAAGTCATTAGGGCTAATTATGCAATATTTTCACACTCCCATCATGTTCATGAGTTTATACAATAATCACGGAAGGAATGTATAAATCCTAATCAATACTAGAATCAATTTAGGAAGAACATACTACATGCATACATACTCAACCGAATCTTCACAATTTCATCATACTCATGCATAACTACGACTATCAAGTGAACAATAAGCAAAATCCATTTATTACTCACGTCAATTCATGAAGAACATGCTACCATCATGCAATCCCAAAATATAATTCATATTCCAAAGCAACCCATTAATTAATATTCTAATTTATTCCATAATCGCAGTAATGTTAGCATTTAAGAACGAGGAATAAATAAGAAATTACCCATTTATCAAACCCCAAAATCATGACACTCAAAATAGATTTAAAATCGGATTCTTATTGAAAACATTTAGGGGCACAAGGAGGAAAGGATATCCTTGTTGAAGTCCCGCATACCTGGTAGACGAAAATCCCGCTTGATTACCTTTCTTGAAGCTTGAAGAACGCCTTGGTGAAACCCCTAGGATATTTGAGAAGAGAGGAGGAAGGAGATTGAGAGAATGAGAGTTTAGGCTTAGGAAAACCCTTAAAAACCTCCCCAACATACCCAAAACGACATCACTTTAAATCTGGGAGCGTAGAATTTTACCAACCTGCCCCTGAGAAAAATCTGAAAAATTTCTCGAATTGATGCCACGACTCACTTGACGAGTTGTTGTCCCACCCAATGACTTGTTAGGTCCATTCATCAGGCCTACTAGAATTTCTCAACCTTCAGGTCACGACCAACATCACGACTCATCACCACACCCAATGATTTGTCCCTGCCCTTTCATTAAGTTCACTGGAAATTTCCTTAAAACCAAAGCTTCTCCCTCCTAACGACTGACTTGACGAGTTGTTGCCAAGCATGAAGACTCGTCAGGTCATCCATCTCAACTGGCCCAGCTCACCTCCCTTGACTGCTCCCCCCACGAGTCAAACCACGACTAGTGGGGTCACCTAACAGGTCGTTCCCTGACTCATCCTGCAGTAAATTTCTGCTGACTTTTTCTGCTTCACTTCTTCTAACTCTGGGTTCTGATCTCTAGGGCTTCCGGGGTGTTACACTTATCTCATTAGGATTAGTAAAGCAAGACCTAGCCTCCCTTTGTTGTACTCTTCTATTTGAGGTTTCTTTCTACTTATTGAAGAATCGAATCAAACACACAATTTGCAAGATCATTGGATTTTGTTTCACTAGTCAGACAGTGTAATCACATATAAAGATGAACTACACCGTATAAAGTCACAGTCTAAAATCATACCTTGTTACAGTTGTTCCAACTCTTTACGAAGAAGAAGTCTACACAAGAATCATCAGGGAACTCTTACAAGAATTGAAAAAAGAAGAAGAAGAAGTTTCTCTGTCTGTTGTTTGTTCTGTATACGTTAGTCAATACAAAGAGTTTTCCTCTTATATTTAAAGAATGCAAGA
>JACEIK010006428.1:80312-90871 GCA_018107945.1 Datura stramonium
CTGTTAGGAATGTATAACATCTCGATCAATGAAACTTAGAGTAGATTATAGTATGCACTATCCTAGACCATTTATCACATTCATATTGCTCACAATCTCTTTCTTAAATTTGAGTTCATCATTATGTTATTGTCTCAAAACAAACATAAAGGACCCGTCAATGAACACAACTAATGTGATAGTACTTAATGATCTTCCTCATATCATGATTCTCTTAATCTCAACATGATATTTTTTTCTAGAGGTGCCCCACCAGACCGAATCAAGCATGATCTCTTGAAAACATTCTAAGATAGCAAACACCAAATTAAACCTCAAGAAATTGATCAAAGTCATGAGGGTACAATGTAAAGAAAATTTCTTATAATTTTCAGGGCTTCACATGATAACTAGTAGAGATTTAAACTTGTATCGCCCTTATGGGTCATCATATGCATACATGGTATGAAACATGTACCACAGTATCAACTCCTTTCCCATGGAGCGTATGTCTTTTAAAATTAGATACTGTGTAGATGATAGTTTAGACAACTCATGTTTAACTTTGAGTTCATAAATCTACTCAATTATTTTATTCATCAAAAACTCACATCTGGCATTAAGAATAGACTAACTCATTTCAATCACATATGATTAAACACAAAACAAATGAAATTCTTATTATAAACTTTCGGCTCTCTTTTATCATCACTTCTGACAATAATTAGTTCATAATGGTCTCATCTCTATTTGTCTCTTAGACAATATAGGAGATTGCTTGTGTGAATAGGCCAATCTTTTATTTGTCTGACATACTTCTTATACTAAAATTTCTGTACTATCCATAAAAGATATTATATGTATATGAACCAATAAGTATGGATAATTAGGCACAAAGTAACATTAACTTCAATAATAAAAATTTACATGAACATGATTGGGAAAAATAAAAAATAAATACATTAACATCTATGCAAATCCAACCTAATGACTTCACATGTATTTCATAAGCATCACATGCTATAGGTTTTGTTAAAGGATCTGATATTATTTGATGTATAGATATGTATTTCAGGTTCACTTTCTTTTGTACAATCACGTATCTTACAAAATTATACTTAATATCAATATGTTTCATTTTTCCATGGTACTTGGGATCCTTTGTATATGCTATTGCAGCTTGACTATCACAATTGATGGTCTCTAACTCAATATTGTTATTATTCACACTCAAGTGTCCCATAAAATATTTAAGCCAAATAGCTTCTTGCATAGCTGATGAAAGTGCTACGAATTCAGCTTCCATTATTGATAAGGCTATGCATGATTGCTTCTTGCTACTCCATGATATATCGCCATTGTTAAGTAAGAATACATGTTTAGAGGTGAATTTTATCTCATCTAAATCTCCTCCCAATCAGCATCAATGTATCCTTTGAGTTGCAGATCATTCCCTTGATAATGTAAGGAATAGTCAACTGTGCCTTTAAGATACCTCAATATCCTTTTAACTGCTTTCCAATGTTGTTGTCCTAGGTCAGATTGATATCTGCTAACTAGTCCAACAACATAACAGATATCAGGTCTAGTATACATCATAGCATACATTAGACTTCTGATTGCATTAGCATAAGGAACCTTTCTCATTTGTTCCTTTTCTTGTGGAGTCTGTGGGCACATCCTTCAAATTAAAACTTCACTTTTGGAAATAGGAGCGTGTATGGGTTTGCAGTCTTGCATGTTAAAATGTTCAAGAACTTTCTTAATGTAGGGTTCTTGTGAAAGAGATAACAATCTTTTTGAACAATCTCTTAAAATCTTAACTCCAAGAATGTATGACGCTTCCCCGATGTCTTTCATCTCAAATGTAGATGATAACCACTCTTTTATTTCTTTTACATACTAAATGTACTGGCAGCTATAAGTATGTTGTCTACGTACAATGATAAGATCACAAACTTATCTTTAGATCTTTTGATGTACACACAATGATCTTCATGAATCATAATAAAATCATATGATATGATCGCATTATGAAAATGTAAATACCATCGTCTAGAAGATTGTTTAAGGCCATAAATCGACCTATGAAGTCGACATACTTTATGCTATTTTCCTTTCTCCAGGAAACCTAAAGGTTGTTCTATGAAAATTTCTTCTTCTAGTTCTCCATTGATAAAAGCTGTTTTTACATCCATTTGATGTAATTCAAGATCCAAATTAGCCACTATTGATAAAATTAACCTTATTAAAGCAAAACATACAACAGGCAAAAAAGTTTCTTCATAATCAATTCCTTCCTGTTGTGTGTACCCCTTAGCTTCTAAGAGAGCTTTAAATCTCTCGATACTACTATCGGCCTTACGCTTGATTTTGAGAACCCACTTGTTTCCAATAGCTTTACGACCCATAGGTAGATCAACCAATTCCCATACATGGTTTGATTTCACTAACTCCATCTTCTCCTCCATTGCTTTTTACCATTTTTCCTTATCAGGGCATATAAGAGCCTCATTTATATTTTGTGGCTCTTCTTCAACTTGTGGAGTAACTATAAATGCTTCCCCTTCGATCTCAAAATGATGACGGGAAATTTTTGGATGACTCGTTCGTCGAGGTTGGGATTTATAAATTGAATTATCAATTAGTAAGTTTCTCCCACTCTGACCAGCAATATCCATAGGATTTGATTCATATGGTGTATCCATGGAAATAGGAGCGGATATATTTTCATTAAACTAACTTTCATGACCGAACATAGGCCCGGATCGCGACACGGGACAAAGAACCCCGAGAGGATCCAAGTCGACCCATGTCATAAACATAACCTCTAACTCAATTAATAAAAGCGGAAGATCAACATGATAAACATAGTGGAAATCTAAACATAACATAAAATCTGAACATACAACATGATTTCGAAGTTGAATATAATCTATGTCTGAAAAGCCTCTACATCTGATGAGTTGATGGGACAAGACCCCAACTAACTCTCTAAGTCTGAAACTGAAAATGTAAAGATAACTGAAAAGGAATGGTCCTCGAGAGATGAGGACTCACCAACTGAGACTGGATATGCAACACTGGAAGGCTGGCTAGTAAGGCGGCTGAGTCTGATAACGATACATCATAGAGTATTTAGTCAGTATGTGGAATGTAACAACTATTCAAGGTAAGTAAAACCGCTTAAGTAAGTAAAATAAATAATAATGCATTTCATAAAACATAATCAAGATAAGATTTTGAGAGTATGGTTTGCATGCTATATTCTGAAATCATGATCTGAATATAACTGCATATCATAACCGATCCAAATGACCAAAAGCTAAAAAATGATAATCATAAGTAAAATTGAACATTGGGTCAAACCTGCTGAAAATATAATATCATGACTGGTGTACATGCATAACTAAAATCATGAGGAACAATGGGAGACTCGTCATATAACCGACATTACCATGATAGAGCTTACGTGGTCCTGACTATCACACTTAAGTGGGCAGAGCCGTCTAAAGCCTTGCCAGGGCTAAAGACGCTACTATGATATCGATATAAAGTTGAAGGCCCCTTGGGGGAGGGGAAAGATCACAAACGAGGTCCCGAATAATCTGATCATACCTATGTGGGCCCGTAGTTCTGAGGCATAGGGTTGACTGACCCTTATCCTACTCGGTGCTAGACACTACTCCCAAAACATGCATATGCTCTCCATAGTTTTTCAACGAAGCTGACCATCGTCTAGTGACGAAGCTGAATAATCATATACATATAAAGTCTGAAATCATATATGAGGAGCCTTGGCTCAAACGATACCACAAGCTAAACATAATTGGGAGTCTAGACTCCAAAATCATGTGGTAAGCTAATTGACATGAAATCATAAATCATACTTGAACATATAGGCTTGCCTAATACTTAAACATGCTTGAAAATACTTGATTCACTTGTAAACATGATCATAGACATGAGTAACTCGAAAACATGCTTTTCTCATAAATATTTCATCATACTTGAACATACATCATAGATCTCAACTTTCATGAACTTCCATGAATGAGCATCATAATTTATAAAACTTGAAAACATGATTTATAACTGAAAATATTGTAAAACTTTCCCATGAATCATAATTCAACAATAGAAACATGCTTAGATCATACCCATGGTAGAAACTTAAGGAATTCATGCATTGGGTTAAAACCCCATAGAATCAACATGTATATTTTCATGAATTAGAGAGGAATTGGGCATGAGTGTGAATAATTTCACCCATTCATAACCCTACATATCTGAGAGAATCTGATTCAACAACTTTTCTGATTTCCCAAGGAATAATTGAAGAAGAACCTTGAGAGATTGAGCTTGATCACCCCTCTAGATTTCTAAACTTGCATGCATGAATTAGGAATAACTTAGCATGAACTAACTCTTCTTGAAACTCACTATTCAGAGCTTAAAACGACATAGTTTAGGCCTTAAATTATAGAAATTATGAAAAAGCCCTAACTAAATTCGCAGAGAAAAACAGACTGCCAGTCCTAACAAGGGAGTGGACGAGTCGTTGTGACTGGCCACGACTCGTGGCCTGGATCCATCGTCTCAACTGGAAATCACATCAAGGTAGTCATCACAAGGCACTTAATGACCTGTTATTGGTGACCACGACTTATGGTCACATTCCATCGTACTCACTACCGAAGACCACCTAGGGGCCACCACGGGTGACACTATGATTCGTGGTGCACCCAACGAGTCATGGTGAGGACCCATCAAGTGCACTGTCCAATTTTTCTTCTTCCTTCACCCATCCTTGACCACGACTGACTTAACGAATCATGGGGCTGACCATGACTCGTGATCATGCCTGTGGTTACTCAAAACTCAAAATTTCCAACTTGAGTTAAACTCCTCACCACGAGTCACTTAATGACTTGTGGTCATCCTAACGGGTCACTAGACGACTCGTCCTGTGACTTGGTGCAAAAAATCCTATTTTCTCTATTTCAACTCCCATGTCCAATCTTAGGGCTTTCGAGTTATTACAATATCTCCCCCTTGGGAATATTCGTCCTCAAATGTTGAAAATCATACAAAAAAGTAGAGAAATGCAGTCATCATACTCAAATACTGAACATACATGTTGTAAACTGACGAAGTGATTGACTCTGAGTTGAACTACATGACTGAACTGAATTCACGAATCATACATACATTCTTTGACATGAAAGAAACAGGGACACATGAACTGAAAATGAAACTGAATAGAGTTTTAGGGTAAAAACTGATACCTCAATCTGGAACTGAGCCGGAAGTTAATAGATGTGGGTATCTAGCCATCATATCTGCTTCGGATTCCCACGTAGCTCCCTCAACATGTTGATTCCTCCATAAAACTTTAACTGAAGCTACTTCTTTGTTCCTTAGCTTACAAACCTGCCTATACAGTATCTCCAATGGAACCTCTTCACAACTAAGGTTGTCCTTCACACCTACACTCTCCACTGGCACAACTAGAGCTGGATCACCCAAACAATTCTTTAAGAGCGATACATCAAAAATAGGATGAACGGAAACTAATTCTAAGGACAAATCCAATTCATATGCCACCTTGCCAACCCGTTTCACAATTCAGTACAGGCCATCATAATGGGGACTGAGTTTCCAATAGGCGATCTACATCTCCTCCCATAGAGAGCCTCAAACGGAGCCATCTGAATGTTGGAATGGTAGTTGTTGTTATATGCAAACTCAATGAGAGGAAAATGATTATCCTAAATACCCTTGAAGTCAATTACACATGCTCTCAACATGCCCTCGAGAGTATGAATAGTCCACTCCACCTGACCATCAATTTGCGAATGAAACACTGTACTGAGCTTGACCTGAGTACCAAGTCCCTTTTGAAACGATCTCCAAAACTGGGAGGTAAACTAGTACCCCTGTTTGATATGATGGAAAAGGGAACTCCATGCAACCAAACTAGGTTTTGAATGTATAGTTTAGCATAATCCTCCACTGAATTAGTAGTTTTGACCGGTAGAAAATGAGCGACTTTGGTCAACCTGTCCACGACCACCCAAATGGAGTCGTACTATCGACGAGTGCCAGGAAACCCTGTGACGAAGTCCATATTGATCTCCTCCCACTTACAACTAGGTATACTGATGTCTTGAAGCACACCTCCTGGTCTATGATTGTCAACCTTTAGTTGTTAATAATTTGGACACTTAGCCACAAACTCCATTATGTCCTTCTTCATGCCATTCCACCAATAGACGTCCCATAGGTCATGGTACATCTTGGTGGCACCTGGATGTTTGGAGTATCTAGAACCATGAGCCTCGTGCAATATTCGATCTCTTAAATCATCAACATCTGGAACACACAAGTAACCCTGGTATAAAAGCACACCATCTCCCCCTTTGGAGAAGACCTCTACCTTCTGATTCTGAACAACTTTCTTCAACTTTACCAAAATAGGATCCTTGTCTTGTCTAGCTTTCACATCAGTCACTTAATACCCTAGGAAGGCCTAAGAATAGACTCGAAAGTTGAATTTGAAAAATGCATAAAACAGGCAAAACATCACAGGATGGACCATAGAACGATTCGTGGTATCAAACCACGAGTATGCTATTGTTGGTTAGGGAAGAGTTTGTGGCAGTGGAGAAAATGGGAGGTATGACGACCCATTGTGGGATACAACTGGCCGTCCTTTGTAGCCGTGGTTAGGGTCAGGCTGGGCGATAGGGTAAACAATGGGAGACCCAATGACCCATTTGGAGAAGCCATGGTCATTGGTTGTGGTCATTGTTGGAGGATAATACTTTCCAGTGTAGGAAACGGGTTGAGACCACAACTCGTTGGAAGGAACCACGAGTCTTGGTGAGGCTTGTGGTAAGGAAGTCAGATTTGGCTAGGAAGTCGACGACGGTTGATCCAATGACCCGTAGTTTGAAGTGAAGGATCTAAGATATTTTAGGAGGAAGTGGACCAAAAGACTCGATACCACGAGTCGTGGTATGTTTCCACGACTCGTTGGATCGATCATTGGTCAGCTCGGAGTAGTTTTCGAGAAAATTTTATTAAGGACATTTTCAAATTTTCCGTGCTTTGAGACTCTAAACTATGTTGTTTTGGATATTTTTGTGAGTGTGATTAGATGAGTTAAGTCCTTTATGCATGACCATTCTCATGCAAGAACTTTAGAAAGATTTTTGGGAGATTCAAGGTCTTCTTTCTCAAGTTTCCACTAATTTCTTTGTGGGTTTTCAAGGAACTTCAAATCAATCCATTCCCAGGTATGTAGGGTTTTAGAATGGGTGAAATTCTTCCCCATCCATGCCTAAATCTTAATTTAAATCATGAATCCTCCTATTCAAGTCTATGGGGTTTTACTCAAATGCATGAAATTTTGATTTCTATTTATGGGTATGATTTAATTGAGTTATAATTATTGAATTATGAATGATGGGCATGTTTTATTATTAATCTCTTTAAATTCATGTTTCAAGCTTTTAAATAAATAAAATGCCCATTTGATGAAAGTTCATGAAAGTTATGATTTATGATGACTACTCTATATTTTGAATTTATTGATGACAAAAAAATATGAATTCAAGTTACCCATGTTTATGAGCATATTTTGAATGACTTGAATATGATAAAGTATTGGGCAATGCCCACATGTTAAAGAATGATTTATGATTTATGAAGTGAATTACATGATCTATCGATTTATGATGTTGATCGATGAAAAGGGCCTTGATTCTTGGCTAAGCATGTTTAAAAGGGGATCAATGATGATAAATGTTATATTTTAGCCAATGAATCTTATTGCATGATGTTATTGATTTATGTATGAGTCTATATGCATGTTATAGGGAGCCGTGTCTAGCACCGAGCAGCCCATCATTCAAAGGACTATGTTGGGTCTCATAACCACGTGCCACCGTGGGTTTGTAAATGATATGATGTATTGATAATGATCCCCTCAAATGTGATATCACGCTTTATGCACGATCCTCGTTTGGCAAGCCAGGGTCGGCTCTACCCACTTGAGCGAGATAGTGGGGCATCATGAAAGGCTTTACCATGATGGTGTCGGTTATGACGAGTCCTCCCATTGTTCCGCATGTCTTATGCATTGTTATGTTTATGTTATTGGCTCAAGTTATGTTTTGATAAAGTTTACTTACGATTATGATAATGAATNTTACTTACGATTATGATAATGAATGATTTATGAATGATTTGAAAGTCTTGAGCCTTATGTTTTCTTATGAAATTTATGATACAAGCATGATGTCCTTCTCTTATGTTTATTTATGAGTTTATTTTACTTTAATGTTCGTTTTACTCACCTTGAATACTCAGTACATTCCACATAATGACCACATACTTCCCATGCTTTATTGTTTCATGATACAGGTCCAGTTCTTAGGCTCATCCTCATCCTTGGTCCATCTCAGCTCTTGCTCTTAGATTAATGGTGAGCCCTCATGTTACGAGGGTCGTTTGATAGTCTTTGATGTTATCTTGTGTTTCAGTATTGTTCGGGTTAGTTGGAGATGTTGTCCCATCAACCCATCATATGTAGTAGAGGATTTCAGACAGTACGTAGTACTCAGCTTTTGTGTATGTCTAGTACTTTCAGATGTTACACTATGGTTACATTTTCTATATGTTTTATGCTAAGTATTCCACTTATTAAATTAGATTAGTTGTATGCATGTGCCATAGGTCGACTTGGGGTCTCTCGGGGTCCCTTGTCCCATGTCTACGATCCGAGTGTACGTTTAGATCGTGAAAAACTTGGTATCAGAGCCATAGGTTTATGTGTCCTAGGGAGTCTGAAAGCCGCATTAAGTAGAGTCTTTTTCATGGGTGTGAAGTGCGCCACACTTATGAAGAAGAGGCTACTAGACGTTTAGGAAATGTTCCCTTCTTTCATGTTCTATGTCGTGCAATAAAAAGTCTCTCCATCCTTCTAATTATGTGATTCACGATTGCAGAATTATGGCTCCTAAAAGAATGAATGGAAGGAGGAATGGAAATGATGAACGCCACGGAGATGGAAATGACCATGGGCATCAGCAAGCCCCACCTGTTTAGGAGCCCCAGGCACCAGAGCCAGTTGCCCACGTTGAGTTTTGGGCGGCTATTCAGATGTTGGAGCAGGCCTTGACCGCTCAGTTCAACCAGCTGGCTGTTACACAGGTCCCACCAAATGGCAATGCAGCGGCGACTCGAATTAGAGACTTCTTGAGGATGAACCCACCTGAGTTAACAGGATCAAAGGTGGATGAGGATCCACACGAGTTCATTGAAGGGATCTTGAAGGTCACTCAGGTTATGGGGGTGACAAATGGGGAGTGTGTGGATTTGGCCTCATATCAGCTAAAATAGGTCGCTCATATTTCGTACAAGCAATGGAAGGACAATAGGGAAGAGGGAGCGGGCCCTATCAGCTGGGATGAGTTTCACATGGCCTTTCTTGACAGGTTCTTCCCTCGGGAGATGAGGGAATTCAAAGCAGCTGAGTTTGTTAACCTCAAGCAAGGAAAATGACAGTGTTGGAGTATTCTCTTGAGTTCACCCGATTCTCAAAATACGCCCCAGAGTTGGTGATGGATCAGAGGGTGCGGGTGAACCAATTTGTTCATGGCTTGACCGGTTATCTAGACAAGGATTGTAGGACTGCTATGCTCCACCAGGATATGGGATTTCCTTTCATAGTGTTGTACGCCCAACATATGGAGGTCGCTCATGCGAGGGAAAGGGAGGCAAAGAGGGCTCGAACAGATAGTTTTGGGTTTTCACATCAGAGGTTCGGCGGTGGCTACCGTCCACAATTTTAGCAGAGGTCACAAGCCCCAACACCATCCTCAACTAGTGTTCCATCTAGGCCTAGGGGTGATAAGAGGAGAAGGGCTTCAGGGTCAAGGGATCAGAGGGGCACCCAGTTAGAGTATAACTCTCCAGCCTATGGGAAGTGCGGCAAGAGTCATACTGGGGAGTGCCTGCATGGCTTAGATGTCTGCTATAGGTATGGTAGATCTGGGCACATGCGCCGAGCGTGCCCATATGCTAGACAGGGTGATTATAGGGGTCGTGCAAAGACCGCCAGGACAACAACAGCTCCATCCCGTTCCGCTCCGCAGGGAGCATCGACTAGTAAAGATGGCAGATAGCGTCTAAACCAATTCTATGCCCTTTCCTCGCGCTAGGAGCAGGAGACTTCGCCAGACATGGTCACTGGTATGTTACGTGTCTTTCATATTGATGTTTATTCCTTGCTAGATCTGGGAGCTACCTTGTCTTTCGTGACTCCTTACATTGTTGGTATCCTTGGAGTTAGTCTCGAGACCTTGTCAGAACCGTTTTCAGTTTCAACCCCTGTTGGTGATTTGATTATAGCTAGACGAGTATATAGAGAATTCCCAATCACTGTGTTGCATAAGGTTACCTCCGCAGACCATTGATGAGCCCGCAAGTGTACGGGTTGTACAAGTAATATAGTGGCCCTTTTTAAGAACCGGAATGTCGAACCCACAAGGACTGGACTACAGGGTAAAACC
>JACEIK010006429.1:39405-51026 GCA_018107945.1 Datura stramonium
TTTCTTAACTATGAGTAGCTAAAATCATTAACTAGAGGTGTGTGATGATGAATACTTAATTGGATTGGGTATTGCTAGAGTTAACTTCATAATGTTCAATGAAGTGTAAATCTATTGGATTACTTTCAATCTATTATGAAGATCTATTAACAATGATATGGGTCTATCTATACTTGCTTAATTGTTGCTTGGGAGAGTATAATTAAGTATTGGAAGGGAATCTTGTAGTGGGTATGGATGTGAGGCTGTAAAATTAAGCTAGTAATAGTTGAAATTCTTCCTCCTTCATAATTAGCAACTAATAGCTAGGAATAGTGAAGTTGCTGATCAAAATCAATTCGGGTGTATTAAATTGCAGCTAGAGTTTTAGAAAATTCTACTTAGGGGTAGTCAATAGGCTGGGAAGCTGAGGCTACCTATTTCCCGAGATTATTTTACATTTATTGAACTTATGAAGTTAACCTGGTCCATCCCAATCTAATTAGTATTGCATATACACCGCACCTCTAGCATTTCACAAATATTGTCTACAACTTAGCTGATCCTTTTAGTTTGAATTCACTAAAAAAAGCTATGTAATTCTCTACAAAGTTTATTCCCCCTATTTCCTTATTTTTATGTTGAATCTATATGGTGTAAGCTAAAATCAACTTCTCAATCGACGCTTGAATTTATCACTCCCTAGTCCTCGTGGGATTCGACCCTGGCACTCGTCGAGTTACTTGTTTTTATATAACGACCGTGTATATTCCTTGCTTTAAGAATATATTTTGGACGTTATCAAAAATGGAGCCATTGCCAGGGACTGGCGTTGGATGATCTTGTGATTGATTGTTAAATAGAATTAGTAAGCATCGTAGCTACTTGATTTGATTTTCTGCCTTATTGTTAGGATTTAACCACCTTATGAGCCATCACTCCCAAGCAGGAGATAGCTCAGTGGAGGGGAACATGGAACTTGACAAAGATAATTCGATGATGCCGGAAGTTACAGGTGCCATTCACCTACCACCGACAGTAGGGAATGCGGTGTTCCATGTTACTAGCACCATGTTGCACTTATTACAGATGAAAGGGATTTTTGGAGGCAAACCAAGCGAAGATGCAAATAGGCATTTGAGGAATTTCTTAGAAATTTTCTAGCCCTTCAACATCACAAACATCAGTCAAGAGTCAATCAGGTTGAGAATCTTCCCTTTCTCATTGATGGGAGAAGCAACAATGTGGCTAGAGGAACTTCCTACAGGGTGTATTACTTTGTGGAAAGAGTTAACCGAGGCTTTCCTAGATCGGTTTTTCGCTCCCTCAAAGATGTTACAACTGAGGGATGATATCACAAACTTCCAACAAGAAAAAGGAGAGCCTTTGCATGAGGCTTGGTTAAGGTTTAAGAAGAAGGTTGCTCTGTGCCCAAATCATGGATTACCAGATGGAGTACTTCTCCAAAGTTTCTATAGGTCCCTTGATTCAATCAACAAATCTGTTGCCAACAACTTAGCTAGGGGATCAATTATGGACCAAACTTATGGGTTAGCCAAAGTTCTCCTTGACCGAATGAAAAACCAACAGGGCTTGGCACACAAGGGATTCGAGTGTGTCCACTCATGAGATCAACTCAAGTGCATTGGCGGCGGAGTTGCGGAAAAGAGATGATGAGTGGGATGAGACTCTGGCCAAGATGATGACACAATTAGAATTGATGACCAAGCATATGATGGGAGCAGGTCCGAAGGTGGTAAATGTTGTGGGAATGCAAGGTCCCCTACAGTATGAAAGAGAGCCTTCACCACCAAGATATGATGAAGAATGCCAATATATGGGTAACCAAATATGAAGGCCTCGACATTCCTTTCAAGGAGAAAACCAAGGCCCGTGGTGCCCAAGGGATGATAACCAAGGGTGGAGAAATCGTGAACACGAAAGATGACCCGAAAGGAATGAGAGGTGGAACAATAGAGAGTCAAACCAAGAAGGTGATTGTTACCATCGAAGTGAAAATCCATACATTCCACCTCCTAAGGTTGCAAATCCTCAAAACCAGCCAGGAGTAAGTGATGCAGGTAGCTCAAAAATCGAAGACATTCTCTCAAGAGTTTTGAAGAGGGTGGAGTCGACCGAAAGTGGGGTGAAAGAATTAAGAGGGGAAGTGTCTAACCTAGCTCAAATAGTGAGTCCATACTCGGCATCCATCAAGCATTTGGAAGCTCAAATGAATCACCTATAAGCCCAAATGAACCCTAGAATGAAAGGAACATTACCTAGTGACACAATGCCTGATACGAAAAAAGATGGTCAATGTATGGCTATTGTCACTAGAAGTAGTAAGAGGATTGGAGATGCACCAGGACACACTAGTGAGGTGGAGAACCCGGAAGTAGTTGATGATGAGAAGGTTGATAAAATGCCAATAATTCTGGAGAATGAAGAAAATGATGAGGAAGAAATAGACGAAACGGATGATGAGACCCACATTCAAGTGGATGATGAAGAATTGGGCATGAAGGCCCCGGTTGATGATACAGCTGAAGCAAGAATCCCACTACCATATCCACAATGGCTCACCAAGAAAAAGAAGGAAGATCAATTTAATAAGTTTGTTGATATGTTTATCAAGTTCATCTCGTATTTCACGTATCGCTCTCGAAAAAGTGCTTGGGAGACCCAGCCGTAGTGGTTCCAGTGGAAAGTGTTGGTGTGAAGGATAGTCTCAGTTATGAGGAAATTCCTGTTGAAATCTTAGATCATCAGGTTCGGAGACTGAGGAACAAGGAAGTAGTCTCAGAAAAGGTATTATGGAGGAATAAGCATGTCGAGGGATCCACATGGGAGGCCGAAGCGGATATGATGGCTAAATACCCCCATTTGCTCCCTACCGGCTTAGCTTCAGTTTGAGGTATCAATTATTTTCCCTAAACCTCTATTCAATTTTTCATGTTCTATTCATGCGTATAAGTTTTTCTTATGATATGATGAATGTATGTAGTGTCTAAACTCAGACCAACTATGTGTTTCTCTTCAGGGGTAGTCATTCCGTCAGTTTTCGGCTTGAAATTCAATGATTAGCATCTATATATAGTGATTGTATATTTCTGTTTGCTGCTTGTTACCCTACATTCGAGGATGAATGTTTCCAAGGGGGAGATATTGTAACACCCCGGAAGGGCCCACGTATAGACCCAGGAGTTGAAGTTGAATACTGTAGAAAAACCTGGAATTTGCACCAGTACGACTCGAGGTATGAGTCGTGGTGAGGACCTACGACTCGTGACTCGAGTTGTAATGAAATCAGGAGCATGAGGTTGTGTCATGGGTAGTCCTACAAACCGTGGTAAGAAGGTATGACTCATGGTTAGGAGTCGTGATGAATATCTTAGTGGTTCCAAGAGTGAGTCTTCACGGGTCATGGTACGACTCGTAGGATGAAGCAAGAGTCGTGGTGAGGAGTTGTGGTTAAGTCATAGTGGTTTGGGTGGATGGTACCATGGTTGACAGTACAACCCATAGGATGGTGGTACGAGTCGTGGTATACTAGTCGTGGACAAATTAAGAAAGTTGGGAAAAAGGATGAAATGACCACGAGAGGTAACCACGAGTCGTGACTTAGTGGTACGACTCTTGGTCGGGGCCAGAACTGCTTTTCAGGAAAATTTTAGTAAGGGAAATTTCGACTTTTCTATGCTTTTGAGTCCTAAACCACATCGTTTTGAGGTCGAAAAAGGGTCTTTAAGGGGTGAAAACTCTTGTTAAGTTCATTTTAGCAATTATAAGTGTTATAGAAGAGGTGTGGGAAGGGTTTCAAGCCATTTTATTAAAGTTCTTCAAGATTTCACTTAGGGTTCTTCAAGGGAGTAGGGAATCACGAAATTTCTAGGTATGTGGGGTTTTGAATGGGTATATTAGACCCTACCCATGCCCATTTCTTCCTATTTCCTATGTTTAATTTTCTAGATTCTTGTGGGTCTTAACCCCATTTGCATGATTCCTCAAAAGCTTACACGAATTTGTGATATTATGTTTAATTTACAGGTTTGAAGTGTTTGGACTGATTTTACTTGTATATATTTTATATTTCATGATTTAAATATCTAAAAATATGGATGCCTAATTATTGGGAAAATTTTAGTGAATTTCATGGTCAAGATGATTCCGAAAGCACGAACGAATTTCTCTTAAATTTTTAAGCATGTCTTCAAGTTTCGATTTCTCATGCCAACATGATCGTTTTCTTATGAACATAAGCATGTAAAGTATGTTTTAAATTATGGTCAATTCCAACATGTCGCTTATGAATTATAACTAGGATTTTGGCCGACTCACGGGCCCAATTCCATGGCTAGAAATACAATTTTTCATTATGTTATGATTTCCATGTTTTCACTAGCAATGCATGTCATGTTATGAATGTTATGAGAATGTTGCATGTTTTGGGAGTAGTACTTAACACCGAGTAGGTTCAGGGCCTAGGTTACGCCCAGAACCTCAGAACTACGTGCCACCGTAGGATTATGTTTGGGACCTCCTCAGTGATTGTCCTCTATGCCCTACGGGGCCTTCATGAGTGATATCACGCCTTCATGGTTCATACCCTTGGTAAGGTATGAACGGCCTCCCGACAGGCGTACAAGTAGTACTTCATGTGTGCTCATGTGGAGTATGTCGGTTATAGAAATCTCTCATTGTTCCTCATGGTTTTGAAATATGCATGATTATGTTCTTTTGGCTCTAGTTATGATTTATGAAATGTTTTCCCCGCATGTCATGACTTTGACGAGATTATGAATATTTTTGGAAATATTGATCCTTACGATATACTTATGGTTTCGGTTTTATGATCATGATGTCCCCACTTCTATAACTTTTATGTTGTTAAGCATTGTTTTGCATACCTTACATACTCAGTTTCTGAGTACTGACCCCTATAGTTTTAGGATCTGGTTCGCAGGCTTAGCATCGTCCCTAGTTCGTGCTCAGTTCTGCTAAATCTCCAATGGTGAGTCCTCATGATACGAGGGCTTCATGTTCAGACTTATAAAATTATCTTGTGTTTTCAGAATGTTTGGGTTAGTCATGGTCTTGTCCCTTCAACCCGTCTTTTTATGATAAGAGGCTTCCAGACTTATGTGTAGTATTTTTTTATTGATCGATGTATTTTGGTTTGTCGTTCCTTCAATTCATGATATGACTTTCACTTAGCTTATGATTGGTAAGTTAAGTCTTCCGCCTTTTATGAATGAATTAGTACTGTGCTCATGTCATGGGTTGACTTGGGGTCTCTCGGGGCTCCTTGTCTCGTGTCATATGATCCGGGTGTACTCTCGGGTCGTGACAAACTTGGTATCAGAGCCATAGGTTTAGATGTGTCCTAGGGAGTCTTAAAGTCATGTTAGGTAGAGTCTTTTTCATGGGTGTGAAGCGCGCCACACTTATGACGAAGAGGCTACTGAATGTTTTAGGAAATGTCCCTTTTTTCATGATCTATGTCGTGCGGTCAAAATATCTCCCTCTTTCTAATTCGTGCGTTTCGCGATTGCAGAAACTTATGGCTCCCATAAGGATAATCAGAAGGAGGAACAAAAATGATGAAGGCCATAAGGGTGGCAATGATGATGGGCGTCAGTAAGCCCCACCTATTTAGGAGCCCCAAGCGCCCTAGCCAGCAACCCCACGGCGATTCAAATGTTGGCCCAGGCTTTGACCGCTCAGGTCAACCAATAAGCTATTGTGCATATTCCTCAGAACGGAAATGCAGCAACATCTTGGATCAGGGACTTTCTAAGGATGAACCCTCCTGAGTTCACAGGGGAAAAGATGGACGAGGATCCATACGAGTTAATCGAAGGGATTTTTAAGGTCACTCAGGTCATGGGAGTGACAATTGAGGAATGTTTTGATTTGGCCTCATATTAGTTAAGGAGGTCTCTTTCATTTGGTTCAAGCAATGGAGGTACAGCAGGCGGCGGGAGCCGGTCCTATCAGCTGGGAAAAGTTCCACATAGCCTTTCTCGACAGGTTTTTCCCTCGGGAGATGAGGGAACTGAAAGAAACTGAGTTTTTCAACCTTAAGCAGGGAAATATGAAGGTACTGGAATATTCACTTGAGTTAACTCACCTATCAAAATATGCCCCGGAGTTAGTGATGGATCAGAGGGCGCGAGTGAGCAGGTTCGTGCAGGGAGTAGCTGAGTATCTGGACAAGGACTGCAGAATCGCCATGCTTCATCAGGATATGGACTACCCACGGATAGTCATCTATGCTCAGCAGATGGAAGCAGCTCACATGAGGCAGAGGGAGGCCAAGAGGGCCAGAACTGATAGCCACAGGTTCTCCTAGCCTAAGTCAAGGGGTGAATCTTACCAACTGTCCCAGCCCAGGTCCATTGTGGCAACACCATCTTCGGCCAGTACTCCATCCAAGCCACAGGACAGTCAGAAGAGTAGGGCCTCAGGTTTGAGGAGTATGAACAATATGCACACAGAGCGCACATTCCCATCTTGTTCTACTTGTGGCAAGAACCACCCAGGGAAATGTTTAGTAGGCTCAGACGCTTGTTTCGGGTATGGCAAACCCGGACACAGACTTAGGGATTGCCCTGTAGCTAGGTTAGAGGGTAGTGGAGCCTGCACTTCAGCAGCTAGTTCAGCTGTCCCAGTAGCACGTCAGACTTAGTAGGGTTCTCTGACTAGCTCAGCCGGCGGCCAGCGACAGAACCAGTTTTATGCACTTGGCTCTCGGCAGGAGCAAGAGACTTCCCCCGATGTGGTTTTGGGTATGTTACGAGTTTTTCAAATTGATGTTTATGCTTTATTAGATCTGGGAGCCACACTATCTTAATTGACACCTTACATTGCTAGTCACTTTGGAGTCAGTCCTGAAATCTTTTCCGAACCATTTTCTATCTCCACCTCGATTGGTGATTCAGTCATAGCAAGGTGGAATATAGAGGTTTCCCAATTACAGTGTTGCATAAGGTTACCTCCACAGACTTAGTAGAATTGGCTATCACTGATTTTGACATCATCATAGGCATGGATTGGTCGTTTGCATGTTATGCTTCTGTTAACTGTAGAACTCGGGTAGTGGAGTTTCGGTTTCCAAACGAACCGATTTTAGAATGGAGGGGTGGTTCAGCGGTACCTGTAGGTCACTTTATCTCCTATATCAAGGCCAGAAAAATGATTTCCAAGGGTTGTATTTATCACTTGGTTAGGGTTAAGGATGTCACGTCCGAGACCCCGACAATTCAGTCAGTCCCCATGGTGGGTGAATACCCCGAGGTATTTCCATATGATCTACCAGGTGTTCCTTTTGAGAGGGAGATTGATTTTGAGATTGATCTTTTACCCGACATGCAACCCATATCAATCCCTCCTTATCGTATGGCCCCAGAAGAACTAAAAGAGTTAAAGGAGGAGTTGAAGGATTTGCTAGATAAAGGTTTCATTAGACCGAGTAAGTCCCCATGGGGTGTCCCAGTGTTGTTCATTTGGAAAAAAGATGGTTCCCTACGAATGTGTATTAACTATAGATAGTTGAACAAGGTCACCATTAAGAATAGATACCCTTTACCTCGGATCGATGACTTATTCGACCAGCTTCAAGGTGCCAAATACTTCTCTAAGATAGATCTCAGGTCCGGGTATCACCAGCTTAGGGTTCGGGAGAATGACATCCCAAAGACCGCTTTTAGAACCCGGTATGGCCATTATGAATTCGTTATTATGTATTTTGGACTAACCAATGCCCCTGCAGCTTTTATTGATATTATGAACAGGGTATTTAAGGAATACCTGGATATGTTCGTGATCTTGTTCATTGAAGACATATTGATATACTCCCAGAGCGAGGAGTAGCATGTTGCACACCTGAGGGTGGCACTCCAAACCCTCAAGGACAACCAGATATACGCCAAGTTCAGCAAATGTGAATTCTGGCTGAAATCAGCTGCATTCTTGGGACATGTAGTGTCAAGTGAAGGTATAAGGGTGGATTCCCATAAAATAGAAGCAGTTAAAAACTAGCCTAGACCAGTAAATCCTTTAGAGATCAGGAGCTTTTGGGGCTTAGAAGGTTACTATCGGAGGTTCGTGGAAGGTTTCTCATCCATTGCAGCCCCATTGACAAGATTGACTCAAAAAAAGGTGAAGTTCCAATGGTCGGAGGCTCGTGAGAAGAGCTTCTAGGAATTGAAGGCCAGACTCACTTCAGCACTGGTGTTGACTTTACCAGAGGGTACCGATGGCTTCATTTTATATTGTGATGCTTCGAGGGTCAGACTGGGATGTGTATTGCTGCAACACGGGAAAGTCATAACTTATGCTTCCAGGAAGTTAAAAACTCATGAGAACAACTACCCGACCCATGATCTTGAGTTGGCCACAATGGTATTCTCTTTGAAGATATGATGACACTACTTGTATGGGGTTCATGTAGATGTATTCACAGACCACAAGAGTTTACAGTATGTGTTCACACAGAAGGAACTAAATTTTCGGCAGCGGAGGTGGTTGGAGCTACTTAAGGACTACGACATGAGTGTCCTTTACCACCCGGGTAAGGCCAATGTGGTAGCAGACGCCGTTAGAAGACTTTCTATGGGAAGTGTGTCACATATGAGTGAAGACAGGAATAAGCTGGCAAAGGAGGTACATCGACTTGCACAACTGGGAGTTAGACTAGTCGGCTAGACCGATGGTGGGGTAGTAGTTCAGAATGGGTCAGAGTCATCCTTGGTAGAGGAGGTGAAGGCTAAACAATATGAATATCCAAAGTTGGTAACGTTGAAAGAAGTTGTTCAAAGTCAGAAAGTATAAGTCTTCTCCAAAAGGGGAGATGGTGTGCTTCGGTACCAGGGATGCTAATGTGTTCCAAATGTGGGGGATTTGTGAAGCCGAATGTTGCATGAGGCTCATGGGTCCAGATATTCTATACATCCAGGTTCCACCAAAATGTATCATGCCTTATGGTATCTACTGGTGGAATGACATGAAGAAGGATATTGCAGAATTTGTAGTCAAGTGCCCGAATTGCCAACAGGTGAAAGTCGAGCATCAGAGACCAAGGGATGTACTTCAAGAAATAAGCATTCCTACTTGGAAGTGGGAAGAAATAAACATGGACTTTGTGACGGGTTTTCCCTGCACTTGTAGACAACATGACTCCATCTGGGTTGTGGTGGACAGGTTGACCAAGGCTGCTCATTTCCTACCGGTCAAAATTACCGATTCGGCAGAGGATTATGCAAAGCTGTACATCCGATAGTTGGTTAGGTTGCATGGAGTTCCCTTTTCCATTATATCAGATAGAGGTACGCAGTTCACCTCTCAATTCTGGAGGTATTTTCAAAAAGGACTTGGTACTCAAGTCAAGCTTAGCACGGCGTTTCATCTGCAAACCGATGGTCAGGCGGAGCGGACTATCCAAACTCTTGAGGACATGTTGAAAGATTGTACTATTGACTTCAAGGGTAGTTGGGATGAGCATTTTCCTCTTATTAAGTTCGCCTACAACAACAGCTACCACTCCAGCATACAAATTGCACCATTCGAGGCTCTTTACGGGCAAAGGTGTAGATCACCCATAGGGTTGTTTGAATTTGGTGAGGCTTCGTTAGTGGGTCCAGACTCAGTTCATGAGGCCATGGAGAAAGTTCAGTTGATAAGGGAAAGGCTGAAAATGGCTCAAAGTCACCAAAAGTCTTATACAGTTCTGAGGAGAAGGGAGCTTGAGTTTGAGGTCGATGATTGGGTGTTTCTGAAAGTATCTCCCATGAATGGAGTAATGAGACTCGGAAAGAAAGGGAAGCTCAGTCCCTGCTATGTAGGCCCTTACAAGATTATGAGGCGAGTGGGTAAAGTATCCTATGAGTTAGATTTACCCTCAGAGTTTGCTTCAGTTTATCCCGTATTTCATGTATCGCTCTTGAAAAAGTTCTTGGGAGACCCAACCCTAGTGGTTCTGGTGGAAAGTGTTGGTGTGAAGGATAGTATCAGTTATGAGGAAATTCCTGTTGAAATCTTGGATCGTCAGGTTCGGAGACTGATGAACAAGGAAGTAGCCTCAGTAAAGATATTATGGAGGAATCATCATGTCGAGGGATCCACATAGGAGGCCGAAGAAGATATGATGGATAAATGTCCCCATTTGTTCCCTACCGGCTCAGTTTCAGTTTGAGGTATCAATTTTTGCCCTAAACCTCTATTCAGTTTTCCATGTTCTATTCATGTGTATAACTTTGTCTTATGATATGATGAATGCATGTAGTGTCTGAACTCAGACAAGCTATGTGTTTCTCTTCGGGGGTAGTCGTTCCATCAGCTTTCGCTTGAAAGTCAATGATTAGCATCTATATATAGTGATTGTATGCTTCCGTTTACTGCTTATTACCTTACATTCAAGGACGAATGTTTCCAAGGGGGAGATATTGTAACACCACTAAAGGGCCCACGTATAGACCTGGGAGTTGAAGTTGAATACTACAGAAAAACCTAGAATTTGCACTAGTACGACTCGAGGTATGAGTCATGGTGAGGACCTACGACTCGTGACTCGAGTCGTTATGAAATCAAGAGCCTGAGGTTGTGTCACGGGTAGTCTACGAACTGTGGTGAGAAGGTACTACTCGTGGTTAGGAGTCGTTATGAATATCTCAGTGGTTCCAAGAGTGAGTCGTCAGGGGTCATGGTACGACTCGTAGGATGAAGCAATGAGTCGTGGTGAGGAGTTGTGGTTAAGTCATAGTGGTTTGGGTGGATGGTACCACGGCTGACAGTACGACCCATAGGATAGTGGTACGATTCATGGTATACCAATCGTGGCCAAATTCAGAAAGTTGAGAAAAAGGATGAAGTGAACACGATAGGTAACCATAAGTCGTGACTTGGTGGTACGACTAGTGGTCGGGGCCAGAATTTCTTTTCAGGAAAATTTCAGTAAGGGCAATTTCAACTTTTCTACGCTTTTGAGTCCTAAACTGTGTTGTTTTGAGGTCGAAACAGGGTCTTTAAAGGGTGAAAACTCTTGTTAAGTTCATTTTAGCAGTTATAAGTGTTAGAGAAGAGGAGTGGGAAGGGTTTCAAGCCATTTTATTCAAGTTCTTCAAGCTTTCACTTAGGGTTCTTCAAGGGAGTAGGGAATCAAGAAATTTCCAGGTATGTGGGGTTTTGAATGGGTAAATTATACCCTACCCATACCCATTTCTTCCCATTTCCTATGTTTAATTTGCTAGATTCTTGTGGGTCTTAACCCCATTTGCATGATTCCTCAAAAGCTTACATGAATTTGTGATATTATGTTTAATTTACGGGTTTGAAGTGTTTGGACTGATTTTACTTGTATATATTTTATATTTCATTATTTAAATCTCTAAAAATATGGATGCCTAATTATGGGGAATTTTTTAGTGAATTCATGGTCAAGATGATTCCGAAAGCACGAACGAATTTCTCTAAAATTTTTAAGCATGTCTTCAAGTTTCGATTTCTCATGCCATCACGATCTTTTTCTTATGAAATTAAGAATGTAAAGTATGTTTGAAATTATGGGCAATGCCCACATGTCTCTTATGAATTATAACTACGATTTTGGCCGACTCACGGGCCCAATTCCATGGCTAGAAATACAA
>JACEIK010006429.1:63686-90865 GCA_018107945.1 Datura stramonium
GCCCTGTAGTCCAGTCCCTGTGGGATCGATACTTGGCTTACTTGAGCCACTTACTACTTGTTCGACCACGTGCACTTGCGTGTAGTCATCAGACAGCCGCACAAGAGACAACTTCAACGCTTTGTCAAGAGTCTCCCGGCACTCATTGCAAAAACTATCATGAAGGAGCTCAAGTTGATATACGAGAATGTTGCTATTTTGTGCAAGCGAGTGGATGTTGTAGAAGGGGAAGTCACGTCCCTGTGAACTGAGGTGCGGGAATGGAAAAGTCAGACTTCAGTAGAAGTTCCCGACATGAGTGCTTTGGATGCTGCAATAGCTGCCCCGTCTTCAGGTCGGGGGCCAATTGATGACTTGTTTGAAGGGTTGGGCGACGATTTTGCTAGGCTTGGTGATGCAAAGGGAGGTGATGGTGGTGATGAGGCTGATGATGAAGACGAGTGACCAACTCAAGGAGTTTCTTGTCTCTTCTCCCATTGTTCTTTTTGCATAATACATTGGGGACAATGTATGATCTTAAGTGGGGGGAGGGATGAGCGTTGTTGATTGGGGGTATTCGTGTTTTAAGTTGTTTTGTTTCTTAAGTTTTAGTAAGTCCAACCTTTGTCAGGCTGTTGTGATTGATGATTGCCCTTGTCGGACGTGTTCTGTTATTTGAATGAATGAATAAATTGATTTGTGTTTTTGTGAGTGGTAATTAGTGACTAAATGGGGTCTCCAATTTTAAGCATTGTATTTCGAAAATTTCGAATGAGATGACCCCAAATTTCTTTTTTGTCATTGTAAATAGAGTAGTGTAGAAATAAAAAATCCGAGGGTTTTCTATATACCATAGTTCTTTCACAAGGAGCTTTTTTTTTTATTTCAGTTAATTTTTGTTGTCGAACCGGGTTGGTTTTTCCCGATGATGGATTGAGTGGCGACATTCTTAAGGGAAATTCCATGTCACTTTGAGTTTGTTGTGATGTTTTTTTAAGAGGCATCAACTAAAATTTTTCTTGTGATTGGAATGGAAATGTGAAAACAAGGGCATGAAAATGAAGATAATGAGCAAGTGTTAACATCGTAGCATAGTAATCTTGGTCGTACATTGTAAATTCCCTGCTTGACTTATGATGTTTTCTTGCTCGATGTCCTAATGTGATGTTTTGTTTTGGAAAATGACTCTTGTAGACCCTTTAAGGTTGATTCTTTGTGTGGCGAGGATATTTTTGTTAATCTTGTGCATTACATCTTGTCTAGAACTTGCCCTTAATGTGATTCAAGGCGAAATCCTAGATGTAGTTGCACCAAGGAAATTAGTTTAGGCCCTCAGTTGTCGAGCCACTTCAACCATACGCCCTCCATGATCATTAACCCTTGTGAGCCAATTTTGAGCCTTAAAACTTTTCCTTGGAAACCATGTTACAAGCCTTAAGACCATTCTTAATACCTCTTTTGGCCCCATTCTCCCTAAATGCTAAGGACAAAATAAGTGATAAAGTAGGGCTCAATGCCTAAGAAGAAAGGAATGAAAAAAGCAAATGTGAAAAATGAGGCAAGAGCCTAAGTTTGGGGGTATGAAAAACAAAGGGGGAAGACAAGAATTTTAGTGTAAAGGGAACATCACCTTTAGTCAAAGTGCACACAAAGAGGAATCCAAAAAGAAAAAGACTAATTGTGTGAATTAGTGTTCCCTCTTGAGGTAATAAGGCTAGTGGGAGAAGATAAAGAGGGGTTATAAGGGGGATTATTAAAGAAATTAAAGGCATCAACAAGAAAAGAAAGAAAAAGGATGTTGAGTGAGAAAAAGTGTTGTAAGGCATGACACGAAAAGTATTAGGGAGGATCTAGTCACTACATTCAAATGTTCATCCTACCCTGGCTTGAAGCCTACATCACAGCCCGTAAGTCCTAAATCATTCTAGGTGCAGTACTCTACATTAGTGGTGAATTACATGCAGGGCAAGCCTATGGATCAAGTGTATGCATGAAGATATCTTCTAGCAGAGTGACTGTGAGTGTCTCTTCCAATTGATCCCTAGTATGCATTCAAATGATCAAAGAGTCAAGAGAATAGGTATCCTTATATTGGGTGAGTGGAATCATTCCTTTTAGGGATGCAAAAGCATTTAGAGTTCATATGGGCATAGAACAAGGAGTGCAAACTCGCCCATAGGAAAAGGAGTGCATACTCTAAGGAAAGCTTTGAATTTTTAGTCATTACAACTTGAGATGCTAAGTGTGTTACATGGGTGAGAATTGCCCTTGTGTGGTTAATGATTCCTTTCAAAAAGATTTACTTGATATAAAGTTGTTGTCTCTTGAAACACCTCAAGTGTTTTGGTCTTTTGGGGGTATTTCCTTCTCTTTTTGGTGAGCATGATGAGCATTTTTGGGTTGTCATAGTCCAGGTGGTCTCCAAAGTCTACTTGTGAAGAAATGTGGCCTCTTCCTCAATAGTTGAAGTATTGCATTACTTGATGACAAGCAATTCAAGTTTGGGGGTTTGATGAGTTGGTAATTTACCAACTCATTAGACTCTAAAGTTTCAATTTTTGCTTAGTTCTTGAGTTGATTATTTGAATTTTATGCCCTTTTGCTTTTGTTGTGTGTAGATACCTAAGTTTAAAGAAAAGAGCTAAAATGGGGTAAAATGGAGGAAATGAGCAGAAGTGCCGAAACGCAGGTGTTAACTGGCGAAACGCCGGTTAAAAAGGTGAAGGTCACTGCCTTGTCAGAGGAATGCCACTGGCAGTTCACGAGTCACCTGCGGCGGGATGCTGGTTCAGTTGCCGAATGACTCTCACAAACTTCTGGAATTGGCATTTAAGGTCCGACGGTTCACGGATTGGCATCGGAGAAATGTCGGGTGAACCGCCAAAGTTCCCTAGAAATGACTGAACAAGAGGAAGAGCAAGTATCTGGTGGTTCACAGATTTCATCGGTGAACTGCCGATGTTATTAAGGCTAAAATTGTCCATTGCTGAATAAGGAAGGAAAGTACCCTACTTTTCAGGGTATAAATAGAAAGAGAAGTACATTGCAGAAAAAAGGAAGAGAAAAAAGAGGGAGAAGATATAGAGATTTAAAGAGAAGCCAAGTACACATCACATCATCTCTCCTTTTTAGCTGAAGACCAATTTTTAGCTAAGAAAGGGGATTTTTATTGAAAGTTGTAGAAGATACTCTGCTCTCTTTTCTTCGTTGGTATTATTTAGTTTCATCTTTAGTTGAAGGATAATTGTACTTTTGATTTATCTACTCTTCTTATTAAATTAAATGATGCTTTTGATAATTGCATTTTTGAATTTCTTAACTATGAGTAGCTAAAATTATTAACTAGAGGTGTGTGATGATGAATACTTAATTGGATTGGGTATTGCTAGAGTTAACTTCATAATGTTGAATTAAGTGTAAATCTATTGGATTCCTTTCAATATATTAATGAAGATCTATTGATGATGATATGAGTCTATCGATACTTGCTTAATTGTTGTTCGGGAGAGAATAATTAAGTATTGGAAGGGAATCTAGTAGTAGGCATGGATGTGAGGCTATAAAATTAAGCTAGTAATAGCTTAAATTAATCCCTCCTTCCTAATTAGCAACTAATAGCTAGGAATAGTGAAGTTGCTGATCCAAATCAATTCAGGTGTATTAATTGTAGCTAGAGTTTGAGAAAATTCTAGTTAGGGGTAGTCAATAGGCTGGGAAGTTGAGGCTACCTATTTCCCGAGATTATTTACATTTATTGAACTTATGAATTTAACCTGGTCCATCCAAATCTAATTAGTATTGCATATACACTGCACCTCTAGTATTTAACAAATATTGTCTACAACTTAGCTGATCCTTTTAGTTTGAATTCACTAAAGAAAGTTGTGTAATTCTCTGCAAAGTTTATTCCCCCCATTTCCTTGTTTTAATGTTGAATCTATATGGTGCAAGCTAAAATCAACATCTCAATCGACGCTTGAATTCATCACTCCCTAGTCCTTGTGGGATTCGACCCAGGCACTCATCGGGTTACTTGTTTTGATACAATAGCCGTGTATATTCTTTGATTTAAGAATATATTTTGGACGTTATCACTTTCTTAAACACACATAACTATAATACCTCCAAAGCCCTAAGATCAGACCCGAGGGTTGAAACGAAGAAAAATAGGATTTTCTGCACCAGGTCACAAAACGAGTCATCTAGTAACCCGTGAGGTGCACCACGAGTCATTAAGTGAATCGTGGGAAGGAGGGCTGACATGGTTGAATTTTGGGGTTTCGGGGTGACCATGGGTGTGACCACGATTCGTTGTGTTAGCCGTCGTCATGATTTGATTGAAAGTTGAAGAAGTTGGGCAGTGTTGGTCACCATTTGGTCACCACGAGTCTTTGGGCTCACCACGAGTCATGGTGACCCTCAAAAGGCAGGATTCCAGTGCAGGTAACGACTTGATACCACGAGTCATGGTGATGGGCACGAGTCGACCAGTCCCTCGTGGGGACTGGCAGTGAGTATTTCCCTGTGAATTTATTAAGGGCTTTTCCGTAATTCCTAAGTTTCTAAGGCCTATACTACGTCTTTTTAAGCTTAGAAAGGTGTGTTTTCAGAGGGGTAAATTCATTCTAAGCCTATTCTCTTGCATGCATGCAAGTCTTGAAGCCCCTAAGGGTGATCAAGCCTAGGTTCATCAAGTTCTTCCTTAAATTTCCATTGGGAATTCAAAAGGGTTTTATAATCATATCCTTCCAGGTATGTAGGGTTATGAATGGGTATATTCATCCATACCCATGCCCAATCCCTCTTCAATTTCATGAAATTCTAGTTTATGAATCTATGGGGTTTTAACCCAACAAGTGAAATCTCTAAGTATCAATCATGGGTATGATCTATGCATGTTTCTAATATTGAATTACGATTAATGGGCATATTCTGCAATGTTTTCAATTATAAATTATGTTTTCAAGTATTATAAATTATGATACCCATCCATAAAAGTTCATGAAAGTTGAGATCTATGATATATGTATTCAAGCATGATGAGATGTATGTGATGAAAGTATGATTTCGAATTACCTATGTCCATGTTCATGCTTTTCAATGTTCAATTCTATGTCAAGCATATTTAAGTATTGGGCTAGTCCATATGATCAAGTATGTGTCATGATTTATCTAAATTTCATGTTATTAGCTTACCACCTGGATTTTTAGTCTAGACTCCCACTATTTTTCAGCTTATGGTAATGGTCTGAGCCCAAGGCCCTCATGTTATGATTTCAGATCTATGCATGTATGTTATGAGTCAACATTGTCACTAGATGATGGTTCATCTTCATTGAAAGACAATGGGAAGCATATGCATATTTTTGGGAGTAGTGTCTAGCACTGAGTAGGCTAAGGGTCAGTCAACCCTATGCCTCAGAACTACGTGCCAACGTAGGTATGTTCAAATTATTGGGACCTCCCTTGTGAGCTTCCCCTGCCCCTAAGGGGCCTTCAGCTTGATATCAATATCATGGTAGCGCCCTTAGCCCTGGAAAGGCTTTGGAAGGCTCTACCCACTTGAATGTAATAATCGGGACCACATAAGCTTTATCGTGGTAATGTCGGTTATAAGAAGAGTCTCCCATTTTTCCTCACGATTTCAGTTATGCATGTTCATCAGTCACGATATTATGTTTTCAACAAGTTTTCCCCAATGTTCAATTTTACTTATGATTATCAATTTTCAGCTTTAGGTCATTCGATTCAGTTATGATATTCAATTATGTTTAATCATGTTTCAGAGAATAGTATGCAAGTCCTACTCTCAGACTCTTATGATGAAATGTTTCATGTTATGCATGTTAACTAATTTTACTTACTTAGCAGTTTTATTTACCTTATATACTCAGTAATTCTATGTACTGACTGCATACTCTATGTTGTATCGTTTCATGATACAAGCTCAGATATTCAGGCTCAGTCCCGCCATTAGCTAGATCTTCAGTGTTAGTACTTTTCATCTAGAGTTGGTGAGTCCTCATCTTTCGAGGGCCCTTCTTTTCAATTGTATTTAGTATTTCCAGTTTTAGACTATAGTGAGTTAGTTGGGGTCTTGTCCCATCAACTCGTCAGCAGTAGAGGCTTTTCAGAAATAGCATGTATTAAGTTTCAGCCTTGTGTTATGTATTCAAATGTTATGATATTTTTAGACTTCCGCTTGATTATATTGAATTTAGATGTCATGTTTATTCCATGGGTCGACTTGGAGCCTCTCAGAGTTCTTTGTCTCGTGTCTCAATTCGGGCCTATGTTCAGGTCGTGACAAACTTGGTATTAGAGCATCAAGTTTGAAGTGTCCTAGGATGTAAAAAATCCACGTTAAGTAGAGCCTACAAGAAATTTTAGGAAATGTTCCCTTCTTTGATGATCTATATCGTGCGATGAAATATCTCTCTATCCTTCTAACTCGTGTTGTACGCATTTGCAGAATCATACCTCCTCGTTGAGTTAACGGTAATGGAAATAGCCATGAGAATGGTAATGGGGATGGGCACCAACAAGCCCCACCAGCCCATAGGGATTATGTACCCGAGCAGGTTGCCCAAGCCGAGTTCAGGGCAGCCATTCAGATGCTAGCTCAGGCTTTGACCACCCAAGTCAATCAATAGGCGGTAGCGCATGTCCATTAGAATGGGAATGCGGCAGTAAGAGTTAGAGATTTTTTGAGGATGAACCCTCCAGAGTTCCTTGGGTCAAAGGTGGACGATGATCCACACACATTTATTTATGAGGTTCTAAAGATCACCCATATCATGGGGGTGACTGGAGAGGAGCGGGCCGATCTAGACTCGTATTAGTTGAAAGGGGTTGCACACATTTGGCTCAAGCAATGGAAGGATAGTAGGGCAATTGGAGTAGGCCTTATTTGGCTGGGATGAGTTTCATGCTGCATTTATGGATCGATTATTTCCTTATGAGAGGAGGGAGATTAAAGTAGTCAAGTTTGTGAACCTGAAGCAAGGAAAGATGACAGTTCAGGGGTATGCCTTGGAGTTCACTCACCTGTCCAAGTATGCGCCTGAGATGGTGACAGATCAGAGAGCCCTAGTGAGTCGGTTCGTGCATGGTATAGCAGACTATTTGGCCAAGGATTTTCGGACTGTGATGCTTCATCAAGACATTGACTTTCCTCGGATAGCTTTGTGCGCCCAGCAGATAGAGGTGGTACAGGTGAGTGAGCGGGAGAGAGAGACCAAGAGGGCCAGGGCTGATAGTTATGAATTCTCCCAACGTAGACCTAGTGGGCACCGTCAGCAGTCCCACCAGTGATCTTCAGCTCCGGCGCCGTCGGCTATGAGTGTTCCTTCCATATTTAGGTGCGATCAGAGAGGATAAGAATCAGGCTCTAGAGGTTAGGGTAGCAAGCCTATAGAGTCCAACATTCCGAAGTATGGCAGGTGTGGTCGGAGACACACGGGTTAGTTTTAGCAGGTTTAGGTGCTTGTTTCGGGTGTGGGAAGCTCAAAGATATTCTTAGAGATTGCCCAGCAGCCAGACAGGGCCATGATATGGGTCGAGGCCCAGCCTCCAGTTCAGTAGATCCACAAGAATGCCCAGCTCAGCAGGGGGCATCTACTAATGTGGGTGGTGGTCAGTGCCAAAATAGATTCTATGTCCTAACATCTCGTTAGGAGAAGGAGGTCTCACTAGATGTAGTCACTGGTATGTTACGATTATTCCACCTTGATGTATATGCATTGTTAAATCCAGGGGCTACTTTGTATTTTGTGACGCCCTATGTTGCTAGTAGTTTTGGAGTCAATCCCGAAATCCTATAAGAACCCTTCTCAGTCTCTACTCCAGTCAGTAATCAGTTATAGCTTGACGAGTATATAGAAATTTCCCTGTCACATTCCTTCAGAAAGTCACCTCAGCAGATTCAGTAGAGTTAGTTATGATCGATTTTGATGTTATCTTCGGCATGGATTGGCTAGAGGCATGTTATGCCTCATTCAATTGTAGAACTAGTGTACTAGAGTTCAGATTTCTGGGTGAGCTAGTCCTAGAGTAGAAGGGTAGTTCATATGTTCTAATAAGTCGCTCCATATCCTACCTTATAGCCAGAAAGATAATTTCTAAAGGTTGTGTGTACATCTAGTTAGGGTTAAGGATGCTACATTTGAAACTCTGATTATCAAGTCAGTTCCTATAGTGTGTGAATACCCAGAAGTGTTTCCAGATGATTTACCGAGAATCCCTCCTGAGTGGGAGATCGACTTTGGTATTTAACTTCTTCCCGATACACAACCTCTATCTATTCCTCCTTACAGAATGACCCCAGCCAAGTTAAAAGAGTTTAAAGAGCAGATGAAAGATCTCTTAGACAAGGGTTTCATCAGACCTAGCAAATCCCCGTGGGGTGCACCAGTTCTCTTTGTCCGGAAGAAGGATGATTCTCTTCGTATGTGCATTGACTATCGACAATTGAACAAAGTTATCATCAAGAACAGGTATCCTTTCCCCAGGATTGATGATTTGTTTGACCAGCTTTAGGGTTTCAAGTGCTCTTCGAAGATAGACCTCATATCAAGGTACTATCAGCTCAAGGTTTGGGAGAGTGACATCCCGAAGATAGCCTTCAGGACTCGGTATGGTCACTATGAGTTTGTAATTGTGTCTTTTGGACTAATAAATGCTTCTACAGCTTTTATGGATTGATGAACAGGGTGTTCAAGCCATATTTGGATATGTTTGTGATTGTGTTCATAGATGGCATCCTTATATACTCTCGGAGCGAGGAGGAGCATGCCGCTCATTTGAGGGGTGGTGCTACATACTCTTAAGGACCACTAGTTGTATGCTAAATTCAGCAAATGCGAGTTTCGGTTGAACTCGGTGGCATTTTTGGGTCATGTAGTTTCAAGTGAGAGTGTACAGGTGGACTCTCAAAAGATAGAAGCGGTGAAGAATTGGCCTAGACCAGTTAGTCCTTCGGATATCAGGAGTTTCTTGGGTTTAGCTGACTATTACCGAAGGTTTGTCGAAGGGTTTTCATCTATTGCAGCACCATTGACTAAGCTGACCCAGAAGAAGGTGAAGTTTCAGGTTAGAGGCCTGTGAGAAGAGTTTCCAAGAGTTGAAGACTCGAGTCACCTTAGCACCGGTGTTGACCCTACCTGAGGGTACTGATGGGTTTGTGGTATATTTTGATGCCTTGAGTATCGGCCTTGGTTTTGTACTCATGCAACATGATAAAGTTATAGCCTATGCTTCCAGGAAGTTGAAAGTCCATGTAAAGAACTATCCGACTCACGACCTCGAGTTTTCGGCGGTAGTATTTTCCTTGATGATTTGGAGGCACTATCTATACGGGCCCCATGTAGATGTGTTTACGGACCACAAAATCCTCTAGTACATGTTTATCAAGAAGGACCTAAATCTATGCCAGAGAAGGTGGTTGGAGCTTTTGAAGAATTATGATATGAGTGTCCTTTATCATCCGGGCAAGGCCAAGTGGTGCCAGATACTCTTAGTAGGCTTTCTATGGAGAATGTGTCCCATGTAGATGAGGAAAGGAAATAATTAGTGAAGGATGTACATCGGCTTGCACGGCTAGGAGTCCATCTTGTTGACTCGACAGATGGAGGTGTCATTGTTCAGAATGGATCAGAATCTTCCTTGGTGACCGAGGTCAAAGCTAGACAAAATGAGGACCCGATTTTGGTAAAATTGAAGAAAGCCGTTCAGAATTAGAAGGTAGAAGTTTTCTCTAAAGGGGAGATGGTGTGCTTCGATATTAGGGTCACTTGTATGTTCCGAGTGTTGATGATTTGAGAGATCGGATGTTGCACAAGGTTCATGGTCCTAGATATTCTATACATCTAGGTGCCACCAAGATGTACTGTGAACTAAGGGAATTCTATTGGTGGAATGGCATGGAGAAGGACATAGCAGAGTTTGTGGCTAACTGTCACGAATTGTTAATAGGTGAAGGTTGAGCATCAAAGACCTGGAGGTGTGCTCCAAGACATTAACATCCCTACTTGGAAATGGGAGGAAATCAATATGGACTTCATTACAAGGTTACCTCGTACTCGTCGACAGTATGACTCTATTTGGGTGGTTGTATATAGGTTGCCTAAGGCAGCTCATTTTCTACCGATCATGGAGGAGTTTCCAAGTTGTATATTGGGGAGTTAGATTGGTTGTATGGAGTTCCCTTGTACATCATATCAGATAGAGGTACTTAGTTTACCTCCCAGTTCTGGAGATCATTTTAGAAGGGAATCGGTACTCAGAATAAGCTTAGCATAGGATTTCACCCGCAAATAGATGGTCAGGCCAAGCGGACCATTCAGACCCTTGAGGATTTGTTGAGAGCGTGCATGATCGATTTCAAAGGTAGTTCGGATGATCATTTGCCTCTCATTGAGTTTCATATAATAACTACTACCATTCCAGCATTCAGATGGCTCCATTTGAAGCTCTCTATGGGCGAAGATGTAGATTTCCTATTGGTTGGTTTGATGTCGGTGAACCTGCGATAATAGGACCAGATTCAGTCCATGAGGCCATGGAGAAAGTTCATCTTATAAGGGACAGGTTAAAACAACTCAGAGTTGCCAAAAGTCCTATACAGATGTGAGGAGGAGGGAGTTTGAGTTTGAAGTTGATGAATGGGTGTTTCTAAAGGTATCTCCCGTTATGTCGGCCCATACCGAATTGTGAGACGTGTTGGCAAGGTGGACTATGAGTTGGAGTTGCCCTCAAAATTGGCTTCAGTTCATCTAGTTTTCCGTGTATCGCTCTTAAAGAAGTGTTTGGGTGATCCTGCTCTAGTTGTTCTAGTGGAGAGTATAGGTATGAAGGATAGCCTTAGCTATGAGGAGGTTTCGATGGAAATAATTGATCATTAGGTTCGGAAACTAAGAAACAAGAAAGTGGCTTCAATAAAGGTTTTGCGGAGGAACCAACATGTTAAGGGAGCTACATGGGAAGCTGAAGCAAATATAATAGCTAAATACCCACATCTATTCCCTTCCAGCTCAGTTTCAGCTTGAGGTATCAGTTTCCTCCCTTGTACACTATTTAGTTTCATGTTCAGATCATGTGCCAGTATCTTTCATGTAAATGTATGTACGTATGATGCATGAATTCATTTCAATCATGAAGTTTAGCTCGGAGTCAGTTACTCCATCAGTTTTCATCTTAAATGTTTAGTATTTGAGTATGATGATCGCATTTTTTAGCTTTTCAGCATGATTTCCCACATTCAAGGACAAATGTTCCCAAGGGGGAGATATTGTAATACCACGAAAGCCCGAAGATCAGACCTGAGGGTTGAAATGAAGAAAAATAGGATTTTTACACCAATTCATAGGAAGAGTCGTCCAGTGACCCGTAAGGTGCACCACAAGTCGTTAAGTGACTCATGGGAAGGAGGGTGGACTTGGTTGAATTTTGGGATTTGGGGGTGACCACGAGTCATGGTCAGCACCATGATTCGTTGTGTTGGTCGTGGTCAAGATTTGATTGAAGGTTGAAGAAGTTGGGCAGTGTTGGGCACGATTTGGTCACCACGAGTCGTTGGGTGCACCATGAGTCGTGGTGTCCCTCGTGGTGACCCTCAGAAGGCAAGATTCCAGTGCAGGCAATGACTTGATACCACGAGTCATGGTGATGGGCACAAGTTGTCCGGTACTCGTGGGGACTGGCAGTGAGTATTTCCCTAGGAATTAACTAAGGGCTTTTCAGTAATTCCTAAGTTCCTAAGGCCTATACTACGTCGTTTTAAGCTTAAAAGATGGGTTTTAAGAGGGATAAATTCATTATAAGCCTATTCTTTTCCATGCATGCAAGTCTAGAAGCTCCTAAGGGTGATCAAACCTAGGTTCATCAAGTGTTTTCCCAAATTTCCATTGGGCATTCAAAAGGGTTGTATAATCAGATCCTTCCATGTATGTAGGGTTATGAATGGGTGTATTCATCCATACACATGCCCAATCGCTTTTTCATTTCATGAAATTCTAATTGATGAATCTATGTGGTTTTAACCCAACATGTGAAATCTCTAAGTATCAATCATGAGCATGATCTATGCATTTTTCTAATGTTGAATTATGATTAATGGGAATATTGTGCAATGTTTGCAATTACAAATTATTTTTTCAAGTTTTATAAATTATGATGCCCATCCATGAAAGTTCGTGAAAGTTAAATCTTTGATATATGTATTCAAGCATTATGAGATGTATGTGATGAAAATATGATTTTGAATTACCCATGTCCATGTTCATGTTTTTAAATGATCAAGTCTATGTTAAGCATGTTTAAGTATTGGGATAGCCCATCTGATCAAGTATGTGTCATGATTTATCTAAATTTCATGTTACTACATGGATTTGGAGTCTAGACTCCCACTATTTTTCAGTTTGTGCTATGGTTTAAGCACAAGGATCCTCATGTTATGATTTCAGATTTATGTATGTATGTTATGACTCAACTTCATTGAAAGATGATGGAGAGCATATGCATATTTTTGGGAGTAGTTCCTAGCACCGGGTAGGCTAAAGGTCAGTCAACCCTATGCCTCAGAACTACGTGCCAATGTAAGTATGTTCTTATTATTGGGACCTCCCTTATGAGCTTTACGTGCCCCTAAAGGGACTTCAACTTGATATCGATATCATGATAGCGTCCTTAGCCCTGGCAAGGCTTTGGACGGCTCTACCCACTTTAGTGTAATAGTCGAGACCACGTAAGCTCTATCATGGTAAGGTCAATTATAAGACGAGTCTCCCATTGTTCCTCATGATTTTAGTTATTCATGTTTATTAGTCATGATATTATGTTTTCAGCAGGTTTGACCCAATGTTTAATTTTACTTATGATTATCAGTTTTCAGCTTTGGGTCATTTGATTTTGTTATGATATTCAGTTATGTTTACATTATGTTCTTAGAGAACAGCATGCAAGCCCTACTCTCAGACTCTTATGACGAAATGTTTCATGTTATGCATGTTCACTAATTTTACTTACTTAGCAGTTTTACTTACCTTACATACTCGGTACATTCCACGTACTGACCGTATACTCTATGTTGTATCGTTTCATAATACATGCTCAGATATTCAGGCTCAGTCCTGCCATTAGCCAGATCTTCAGTGATAGTACTTTCCAGCCATAGTTGGTGAGTCCTCATCTTTCAAGGGCCCTTCTTTTAAGTTGTATTTAATATTTTCAATTTCAGACTATAGTGAGTTAGTTGGAATCTTATCCTATCAACTAGTCAGTAGTAGAGGCTTTTCAGACATAGCATGTATTCAGTTTCAGCCTTGTGTTATAATTCAGATGTTATGATATTTCTAGACTTATGTTTATTATATATGTTATACTTCCGCTTGATTATTTTGAATTTAGATGTCATGTTCATGCCATGGATCGACTTGGAGCCTCTCGGGGTTCTTTGTCCCGTGTCTCGATCCGGGCCTATATTCGGGTCGTGACAATAACCCAATAGTGCAAGGAATCATAAATGCTCCTGGATCTTCTCACTTTGGGGCAATATTTCTCATCATCATTGCATTACAATGATGTGTTGTCTCTCCGACGCCAACATATACCACCTTATTCTTTTTCAATAGCTCCTTCATGAATTTGGCATATTCGGGCATTTGAAGCAGGGCATCCACCAATGGTATATTAATGGATAATTTGTTGAACATGTCGATGAATTTGCTGAACTGGTCATCCTTCTTTTTCTTAGCAAATCATTTTGGATAAGGGGGTGGAGCTCTTGGTTCAATTTCTTCATCATTTGAGGCCTTTATGCCTGCCTCTTCTTCATCAACATGTGAGGGAACTTCATCATCCTTTCCCTCACTTTCATCTTCACTCTTTTCACCACTACTTGGTATTTTTGGCACCTCATCATTTGTTTTCCTCATTTGATTTAGGAGCAACAACCTCTTAGGCTTCACTCTCATATCTCCAACTAATTTACCACTCCTAATAACAATAGCCATGCATTGACTATCTTTCTTCAGGTTTGGCATTGTATCACTTGGGAGTGTTCCCTTCTTTCAGGGATTCATTTGAGCAGACAAGTGGTTCATTTGAGCTTCCAAATACTTAATGAAGGCTGAATGGGAGCTCACCGTCTAGGCAAGGTTAGAAACCTCCCCTTTCAATTCCTTGACCCCGGTGTCAGTTGATTCCACTTTCTTGAGGACTCTTGCTAACATCTATTCAATTTTGAGCTATCTGCATCGCTCATACCTGGATGATTTTGAGAATTCTCAACTTTAGGAGGGGGAACATATGGGTTTAAACTTTGGTGTTAACGGTCTCCCTCTCCATTTTGCTCTCTATTGCCCCATCTTTTATTTCTATCAGGCCATCCTTGTCCATTGCGGTTTCTCCAATCTTGGTTCTCTTCCCTTGGGCACTAAGAACCTTAAATAGACCCTTAAAATCCGAGTTGAGAACCCCCATCTAATTTCCCATGTATTGGCATTCCTCCCCATATCTCGATGGCGACGATTCTCCTTCAAAGTGCAATGGACCGTGCATACCTACAACATTAACAACCTTGGGCCTTGCCCCTATCACATGTTTGGTCATTAGTTCCAGCTGCATCATCATTTTAGCGAGATTTTCTTCTCTCTCTTCATCTCTTTTCCATAAATCAGCTGCCAATGCACTAGAGCCAATGTCATGCGTCAATACATTAGTCCCTCTAGTGTGCCATGATCGATTTATCTTTGTCATTCTGTCCAAGAGGGCCTTAGCTAATCCGTATGCCTGATTCATGATTGATCCTCCAGCTAAATTATTAGCAACGGACTTGTTAATGGAGTCTAGGGCTCGATAGAAACTTTGAAGGAGCACTCCATCTGGAAGACCATGGTTGCCGCAAAGGGAAACCTTCTTCTTGAACCTTAACCATGCTTCATTCAACGGTTCTCCTGGATCTTGTCTAAAGTTCGTGATATCATCTCACAACTGTAACATTTTAAATAGAGGGAAGAAACGATCCAAGAATGCTTTAGTCAATTCTTGTCATGATGTAATGCAGCCCGGAGGGAGTTCTTCCAATCACATGGTCGCTTCTCCCATTAGGGAAAATGGAAAGAGCCTCAACCTTATAAACTCTTGACTTATATTAGTAATGTTTAAAGGCTGGCAGATATCTAAGAAATTCTTCAAATGGCGATTTTCATCCTCACTTAGTTTGCCCCCAAATAGTCCTTTCATCTATAGCAAATGTAGCATTGTACTTGTGACATGGAACACAACATTCCCTACCGTAGGCGGTAGGTGAATGGCTCCCTCAACTTCTGGCATCATCGGATTATCTTTCTCATGCTCTATGTTACCCTCAACTAAGCTATCCCCTGCTTGTGAGTGATGACTCATATGACTTTACCCTAACAAGAACATCAAATTAATGTCAACACCTATGATGCAAGACTAATTCAAATTAACAATCAACACAGGAGTATCAAGCGCTAGTCCCCGACAATGGCACCATTTTGATAATGTACAAAATATAGTCTTTGTTACAAAAGATCATAAACGGTCGTTGTATCAAAATGAATACCTCGACAGATGTCGAGGTCAAATCCCACAGAGACTAGAGAATGATATGCATGAGTGTTGTTTGGGAAATTGAATTTAGTTTGCACCACTCAAAAATAACAAAGAAATAAACATTTTGGGGGAAATAAAAGTTAACAATAAGGTATGAATCCTAATTCATATTATTAATATAGCAAAATAACCAAGGTTGTCGATAATAATGAGAAAGACTAGAGGTGGGGTGTAGATGATGTGCTGACTAAATAGGATTATGCTAGATCATCTCATAAGTTCAAATTTGTGTAAATAAACTTGGGAAGGTGGGCATTTGATGTTCTTCAACCTCAAAAATGCCTCTTGGTAGAGTTCTTTCAAACCACTAGACACAATTAAATCAACCCAATCAGGTTTGGATTAATGTTGGATTAATGACTGCACTAATTTCTAGCTACGCTATTAATTTGGAGTGAGAATGTGGTTTTAACTATGTCTAGCCCAATTCTACAATCTCACATCCATGTCCACCATTATATTCTCTCCCAATACTCAATTCTTCTCTTTCAAGCAAAAATCAAGTAAGAACAAATAGACCTGCATCTGCAAACTGTGGATCTTCAATTGTAGGTTGGAGAATTTAACAGATTTACACTCAATTAAACAATATTTAGATGACCCTAGAAATACCCAATTCACTCAAGCATTCATCACCACACACTCCTAGTTAATGATTTAGCTACTCATTAAGCTAAGTAATTCAAAAGCACATTTAACAATAAACTCATAGAATTCAATAATAGGAGTAGAAAAATCAAATTCAACAATAAGTCTTCAACAATGGTAGTACCTGTTATTGAGCTGGGAAGAAGAAAAAGAAAAAACTTTACAATTTACACCAATAGAATTCTACTTTCTTCTACAAAGAGGATGTTCTCAAAAGCCAAAAGTTAAGATCTGATAGGTACAAAGTACTTCTCTCTAGAATATATCCAAAAGTAGGGTACTCAAACTCTCTTTTTCAGTGTTGGACAACATTTGCCCTCGTTCAGTGGTGTTCGCTTGCTGTTTTCCGCGAGCTACTGCCATCACTGTGTCACGCCCTACCTTGGGAGGCATGAGAACTCTAGTGACAAACTGGAATTCGACTGACCTGGTTAGGCTTATGACGTCTGTGCATGCCTGCAACTCAATTCAAGAAAACAACGAGCTATATCTAGGTTGTAATATTAGCTTCCGGCCGAAAAGGCCTTATAGCCTCCTATAAAAGGAAAACAACTAACCAACCACAAGCAATAAAAGGGAATCCTATGTGGGCTGACAAGACCACCATGCTGTCTAGTTTTAGAAGAATGAAAATCAAGCAATTACAACTACACTAAAGCCGGCTGCTGCCACTAACTAACGCTAACAAGGCCCACATGTCATCACATGAAATAAACATATATAGGCCTTATACAACAACAAAATGAACAACTGGAAATTCTGTAGCCTGCAATCCTCTATGAGTGGAATAATGATCGAGACAGGGTCCCAACCTACCCATAAACTATACAATCAGAAAGAGCAACTTTTCTAATTATTAGCTCCAGAGGAAGGGAGCTAACTATACCGTCGACTCGGTTGAAAGCCATAAGGTCCCGATCCACATCTATTCTCACCTATAGGCAAGTAATGCAGGGCCCGAGGATGGCCGTCAACACAATATGTACCGAATATGTAAGGTAGTAAAAGAAAATGACCGAATAACACCGATAATGAAACTAACAATCCAATAGAGGGATAGAGAGTTAACTTGATATAACTTATAACCCGCCGTACAACTAACACTAAATAGTACAAACAAGAACCTTACTTGGCCCCCATAAGCCCGGAAGGTAGATCCAGCACACAACCTGCCCGGGCCCCTCATAATCCCCGACAAGTTCTCTTCCATCTATATACCCCTAATCAGCCCAAAACGAGTCAATAGGTAACTATAGCCATCCTAACAAATTCCCTTGGTCTTAACCGAGCCTGCTTGACTCCCGATTTAGAAGGTGCCTATGTCCGGTGGACTCTCGATAACCGCACCCTAGGTACCATGCTCGACGAGGGTGTGATGCCGATACGACATAAAGATAATAGTCTAGCCATGGAATGGATCGCACATGGCTCCTTGGGCCTCTCGCAGATCATCCCTTGATGGCATATTGCCCTGAGCAACTTACAGGCCCCTTGCGGGCTACGATACTAGTAACCCCGGGTTTGTCATGGAAGGCTATACAGTGGTAGGGTCAATCCCAAACTAAACATAAAGTATTGGTCTCAACTAACAATAGCAATAACCACACAATAAACATACTTCTAGCTTTCTTTACAAGGGCTCAAGCTGTATCACAATACCATAGGAAGTAATCTGTCAAGGAATTCGCCTTAACATTCCTCGATTGTCATTTCCCGAATAACTGACGGGTTTCAACTAGTATTTGCCAGCTTCTTTTCAATTGTACTTTAATACCTAAAGAATGGGTGTAATTTCAATAAATTCGGAAAAAATAGTAACTTTTGATACTAATATAAACTATAATTCAACTTCATGAAATACGGCTGAAAACCTATAATTTCCAGAGAGTTCAGAAGGGAGAAATGCTTACCTAAAGCCCGTGACCGCTAGGGAATCAATTTGGAGCAATTCTAATAACTTTGAAGTTAGTGGAGTTTCTAATGGCCGAGTGATGTGAAAAATAACTTCGTAGTAATGCTTCCCGTAGGGCCCAGAACTTGCTACCTCGAATTCTAATTTGAGATTGGACGGTATTTGGTAGCGTAATCGGATAAAAAACAATTGAAATTTGCATGTTATACTCTCTCTGGCCGAATATATTTTTGGAAAAATGATTCAATGAAGTGAAGGAACCTATATACATGGGGTTCAGTGGCAGGGGGCGCCCAAGACACCATAGCGCCGCCAGCTCTCACAAGCAGCGCCTCTGGCGCTGCGCCTCGCTAATCGCGTGTCGCCCCAGGCTCCGCGGCCGGCGACCGTGCTGTCCTCGTGCCCCGCCGGGCCGGGCGCTGCTGCACTGCCCTTCGAGGTTAGCCTTGCCCAACCCTACTTTCGAGGCTTTTCTACATGCGTAAAGCTCTACTTACTGGCCACAAAGTCCACACGTAAGCTTACTAACGTTAACATTTACGGGGTGTAACATCCTCCCTTCAGGGAACATTCGCCCTCGAATGTCATATCATGGCTTATAGGAGTTAACTTTCTTGATCAAGAATTAGAAAAATTTCAGCAGAGTCTCCTCAATAATATGGACTATCTGAAACTCAAACACGTAAATGTCCAATATAGGCGCCTCACAAAGACACTATGCAACAACCATTACACAATAAAAGGGGTAGCTAAGCAACGCATCATCAGCATAAGCAGTAAAAATAACAACTGAATAACAACATCACCTTTAACTACATAAGTTGAATCAATCTTGGAACAAGTGAGCATATCTAGATTCATGTCATCCTCGCTTCCCAGGTCATCTCCTTCCTTATTCTTTGCTTCTCCATAATAACTTAAAAGGCAACATATTTTGTTCTCAACCTACGAACCTATTGATCTAATATAGCTAACCAGAACCTCTTTCGTAGGCTAACTCTTAGTAACCTGAACATACTCAACTAGCATGACTAGGACAAGTCCCTATACACTTTCGCGCCCTTGACACGTGAAAGACCAGTGAACAAGATTTCCTAACTCGAGGTAATTTTAACTCATATGCCACTTTGCCTATTCTTTGGAGGATCCGATATGGCCCGATAAACTCCGGTCTAAGTTGCCCTTCTTACCAAATCTCATCACGCCCTTCATTAGTGAAACTTTCTAAATATCCAGCCATCAACATTGAATTCCATATTTCTACATCGTACTTCCTATAGGACTTATGGAGACTCAACTGTTAATCAAGCATTCTCTGGATGAGTTTGACCTTCTCTTCTGACTGGTGAATCATATCAGGTCCTACTAACTATGACTCCCCTACTTCAAACCACCCGATAGAGGATTCCATTTTTGCCCATATAATGCCTCTTCATAGGGCACCATCTAGATTGCCAAATGATAACTATTATGCCAAGAAAATTCACTAAGGATAAATGTTTCAAACTGTCCCCAAAGTCTAGCACACACACCTGCAACATATCTTCGAGCGTCTGAATTATATGTTCTACCGCCCATCCGTCCGAGGATGAATGTTGCTCAAATTAACCTCATGTTCCCAAGCCTTCGAAATGACTCGCCAGAATATAGTTGTGAATTGTCCCCTGCCAAAATGATAGATATCGGGACACCATGTAATCGAACTATCTCTATGATATACAATTCAAGCATAGTCCCCATGAGAAGGCGGCCCTAACACGCTAAAACGAGTTGATTTTTGTTAACTCAAGCCGACAATCACCCGGAGACCAAATCTAAACTCCGGTACGGGGTAACTTATCAAAATCCATGTTGATTTCTTCCCATTTCCATGTAGATACCTCTATCTCCTGTTTCAATCCGCCGGGTTTTTGATGTTCGCCTTACTGTCGACAAAATGGGGCATTGTGCTACAAATTTCTCTACACCCTTTTTCATTCTAGGCCACTGTAAAAGAAATTTTTATATCATGATACATTTTCTTCAAACCCGGATGAAGAGAATAACGAGGTAGTATACCTCAGCCACAATCTGATGGCGAAGCCCTACTACATCTCGGGATGTAAAGCACGCTAAATCTCGTGACCCTTACTCCTTCTAAGTTACTCAAAGATGTACTTACCCTCATTGATCTTTATCTTCGAAGTTGTGTTGAATGAGTATTTTCATACTTCCATTATTTTACCTGTAAAACCATGGATGATACTGCGGTATTCTGAATCACTACCCCACTATCTCCCGAGCTTCCACTATTCGATGGCTAAGTCAAGCACTGTTCAATTTCTGCCAATAAAACTGTTCGGTCTCAAAATGTGCCAAACTCCCTCATTGATCTACGACTAAGGGCATCTTCTACGATATTAGCCTTCCCTGGATGATATAAAATGTTCACATCATAGTCCTTCAACAATTCTAACCGATGCTACCATCATATTCAACTCTTTTCTTCGGCGGTAAAGATATACCGGAGGCTTTAATGACGGGCGAAAAATGTCCACATGCACCCCATACAGGTAATGTCTCCAGATTTTTAAGGCATGAACTACTACCGCTAATTCCAGGTCGTCAGTGGGATAGTTCCTTTCATGTTTCTCAATTTCCCTCGAAGCATGAGAAATTACCTTACCGTGTTACACGTAACAATACCCTTAGGATCATAGAATTATGGTTAATCCCTTACTTAATTCACAAAGGAAAACAGACTGCTAGTCCCAATGAGGGACTAGACGATTCGCCTTTTGAACACGAGTCGTCACCACAGTCATCAAGTGCACTACCAAAGCTTCACCTAGAACTCACCACGGGGAACATCACGAGTAGTTACCGCAAGAATACAGCTGGTCACTATGGGCGACACCACATTTGTGGTAAGCTCCTAACGAATCGTGTCGAGGACCCGTTAAGTGCACTACTCCATGCATCCTCTTCCTTCCGCCATTAGTTAGGTTAGGACAGAATATAAAATCCACTATCACATTTTCAATAAGTAGAAAGCTTGTAGTTAGATAAGTAAGCAACTCATAGGTATTCCAAACAAATATTTATTAGAGAAACACACTCAGTATACAAACAAACCTGTTTTGGAAGGTTGTTAATCGAATTAAGTTCTTACCATTACTAATACAACTATTATACTTGTCCAAGAAAGAGTGTTTCAAAATCAATATAACATGTGAGGTTTTGTATTATAATACGGGTGACCTAATGGCTCGTGGGGCTGACCATGAATCGTGGTCACCCAACTTTGAAAAAATTTCCAACAAGTCAAACCTCCTCACCATGAGTCCCCAACTCGTGGAGCCATCCCGACGAGTCACGTGATGACTCGTTTTGTAACCTGGGTGCAAAAATCCTGCTCCATTTCAACTTCCGGGGTATGTGATTTAGGCTTTTGGCATATAACAAAGAGTGAGGGTATTCAAGTAGACTCTAAGATAGAGGTAATGAAGAATTGGCCTAGACCTATCAAGCACCTATTGACATTAGGTTTTTGGGTTTAGCTGGCTACTATCGGAGGCTCATAGAGAGATTTTCATCCATTGCCGCACCATTTACTAAGTTGACCTAGAAGCAAGACTAAATTTTAGTGGTACGATTCTTGTGAGAGGAGCTTTCTGTGAGTTAAAGGCTCGACTTATTTCTACTTCATTTATGACCCTACTAGAGGGAACAAATGGCTTTGTGGTGTATTATGATGCCTTTAGGTTAGCTTTGGGTGTGTGTTGATGCATCATGGAAAGGTCAATGCTTATGCCTGAGATAGATTGAGACTCATGAGAAGAATTATCCGATGCATGACCTTGAGTTAGCCGCGATGGTGTTTTCCTTGAAGATTTGAAGGCATTATTTGTATGGAGTGCATGTTGATAAGTTCATGGATCACAAGAGCCTGCAAGATGTGTTACTTAGAAGGACCTAAATTTGTAGCAACAAAGACAAATTTTTGAGCTTCTCAAGAATTATGACATGAGTGTCCTTCACCATCTATGGGCAAGGCCAATGTAGTGGCAGATTCTCTAAGTAGATTGTCCATGGGAGAGTGTGTCTCTGCATGTCGAGGATGGGAGGAAAGAGTTGGTGTGAAGGATGTCTATAGGCTTGCACGCTTGGGGTTCACCTACCGATTTAGCGGATAGTGGTGTTATAATGCGTAATGGTGCAGTAGTTGTTATACCCCGAAGCCCAAAGGTCGACCCGGGAGTTGGAACGGGAAAATGTGAAAATTGTTGCTGCAGACTTAGACGAGTTGTGAGACAACTTGTGAGGACAACTCATTATTCGTCAGTGACTCAGGGGGAATGCCCGGTTTTAAGAGGAGTCCCGGAAGAGTTTAGACCCACGGGAGAGACCACGACTCTGGCCACGACCCACGATTCGTGGGTGAGTCATTAGCAAGCCTAGAGAAGATTGTTCAAGTCAAGGAAGTGTACTTCACGAGTGGTGACCACGAGTCATGGTCATCCATAACAAGTTGTGAAGTGACTCATTACGAGCCTGTGAGAATAGATGAGGCAAAGGTACTTATCGAGCAAAGTAATGAGCCGTGCCCTCTAGTAACGGAAAGTCGCCAGGCTTCACACACATTAGGCCACCTGACAGATTATTTTCAGAACTGGGTAAGGGCCTTTTCTATACTTCCTAAGTTCCTAAAGCCGAAACTACGTTTGGGGTATGAAATGGCTTTTTGGGGTTAAGTTCAGTTTTGACTTCATTTTTCCAACTATGCATGCAAAGTAGAAGAGATTTGAGAGGGTGATCAAGCTAGAACATTCAATCTTCTTTAAAACTTCTTTTTGGAATTAAGGAAAGGTAAGATTCAGCCTCCATCAGGTATGTAGGGGTTATGAATGGGTGTTTTCGCTCACATCCATGCCTCATTCTATTAATTCACTTTAAAATCTATCAAAATCTCATGGGGTTTTGAATTAAATTTGTGATAATCTAATGTTATAATAGGCTATTATGATTTGTGATTTACATAATATTTTTAAGGATTTTGATAAGGTTTTACAATTGTTTTTACTTATAAAATTATGGATTTCGATTTCTACCAATTTAAGCATAATTATGCATGATTTATGCATCAATCGATTTTACAATGTACGCCACTATTGATATTTACAAACCTAACATTATTTATGATTTGAGATATAGGATATTCAATAACCCATCATGGTTTGACGATTTTAAAGTTATATGTATGTTCTACGAGTATGCATGAAACCTATGATTCATGAATTATGTTTTCGCGACTCAAGAGCCTTATGTCATGGCTAATTCACGTATGTACAAATATATTTATGATTACTTGGGCGATTTACCTAACCCATGAATTCATGCATATTATACCATGAACACTATATTTGTTTTGGGAGTAGTACATAACACCAAGTAGGTTCGAGGCCGCCAGTTCTGCCCTGGATCTCATAAATTACATGTCACCAGAGTATATTGGGACCTCCTTTGTGAATGTCCTCAGCCCACTGGGTCTTTTTTATGGTGATATCACACTTTCATGGTTCTAGCCTGGGCAAGGTACGAACGGCCTTCCGACTAGGTTTACAAGTCTTGCTCCATGTGTGCTCATATAGGATATGTCAGTTGGAGAGAATCTGCCACTGTTCCACATGATTTATGCATGATTATGATTATTTATATCAACTCAAGTTATAGTTCATTATCGCTTCCCTCTCATTCTTATAATTATGAATGTTTTATGCCAGATTCAAAACCTTGAGCCTTATGTTATGTTACAATGTTTATGATATGAGAATGATATCCTACCTTAAGGATGTTTTTTTGAGATTTTTTGCATATTTTAAATGTCTGTTTTACTTACCTTGCAAACTGTGGGTACATTCCACGTGATCGACCATTATTACTTTTATGTTGTATCGTTACATGATACAGGACCCAACTCTTAAGTTCATCCTTATCTTTTAGATCATATCAGAGTTCACCAGCTTGTTGGTGAGACCTCAAGTGTTCCGAGGGCTGTTTGACTAGACCTTAATGCTATTTTATGTTTCGTACTTCTGGCCGGGTTAGTTGGGGTATTGTCCCAAAGAACTCATCTTATGCGCAGAGGCTTTCAGACAAGAGGTAGTACTCACTTTGGTGTATGCCTAGTGATTCCTGTGTTATTATATGTTATGTTATGCTTACGATCCCACTATGCATTATGTTCATCCTTACGCTTAAAGTGAATGAAGTTAGATGTATACTTATGCCATTGGTTGACTTGGGGCCTCTCGGTTCCTTGTCCCTGTGTTATGATCTCGGGTCTAGGTTCGGGTCATGAAAAACTTGGTATCAGAGCCATATGTTTGAAGTGTACCTAGGTGTTCGAAAGATGCATTAAGTAGAGTCTTTTCATGGGTGTGAAGCGCACTACACTTATGTGACGGCTACACAGACATTTAGGGAAAAGTTCTCTTTTTATGATCCATGTCGTATGATGAAAGTCTTTCTATCCTTCTAATTGTGCTATTCGCGATTGCATAATCATGGCTCCAAAAGAATGAACGAGGATGAAACGGGAACAAGTGAAGGCCATGATGGAAATGGTCATGGGCATCACTGCCTTGGCCTGTCAGAGCCCCGTGCACCAGCTAGTTGCCCATGAACAGTTTTGGGTGGCTATCCAAATGTTGGCGCAGTATTGGATCGTCAAGTCGGGACCAGTGCCTATTGTGCATATCCTAAAGAATGGCAACAGCGGCAATGAACCAGGTTATAGATTCTTGAGGATGAACCTCCGGAGTCTGCCAAAGGTGGATGAGGACCCGCACGAATTCATCGAGAGATTCTAAAGATCACCCCGTGTTATGGGGGTGACGAATGGAGATTGTGCTGGATTTGGTCTCCTATCACGGAAAGGGTGGTACATATATGTTTCTAAACAATGGAGAGATGCTAGGAAGTAGGTGCGTGGATCTATAGGTTGGGGAAGAGATTCACGCAAAGATTCTTTGATCAGCTTCTTCCCTTAGAACACGAGGGAGCTGGCACGGCCGAGTTTGTTAACTTAAAGGTAATATGTCCATTCAGAGCACGCTTTCGGGAGTTCACCCATCTATCCAAATATGCGCCCGAGTTTGTGGGGACTGATGGTTCGGGTGAGCCGTTGTACATTGAGTGGCAGACTATCTGGATAAGGACTGCAAGATCGCCATGTTGCATCGAGATATAGACTACACCAGGATGTCATCAATAAATACTGTCACAAACAGGTCTAAATATAGCCTAAAGATGTTGTTCATCAAATCCATGAACACAGCTGGGGCATTTGTCAACCCGAAGGACATGACTATGAATTAAAAATGACCATACCTAGTCCTAAAAGCTGTCTTCGGGATATCTTTCTCCCAAACCCGTACCTGGTGATACCCTGACCTTAGGTCGATCTTAGAGAAATACCTCGCCCCTTGTAATTGATCAAACAAATCATCTATCCGGGGAAGTGGGTATTTATTCTTGATGGTAATATTTAACTGTCGATAGTCTATACATATGTGGCGGGAGCCATCTTTCTTTCTCACAAACAAGACCGGAGGGATAACTGTCGATAGTCTATACAATAATGTACTCGGACTAATGAAGCCCTTATATAATAAATATTTCAACTGTTCCTTCAGCTCCTTCAATTCAGCCAAAGCCATTTGGTACGGAGGGATGGATATAGGCTGAGTACCTAGTAACAAGTCGATAGAGAAATCGATTTTCCGTTCTGACGGACCAGGAAGTTCATCTGGGAACACATTTGAAAATTCATCGACTACTGGAATGGACTGAAAAGTTGGGGATTCTGCTTGCATATCTTGAACACTGACAATATGATATATATACAACCCTTTGCTATTAACTTCTTCACCCGAAGATAGGATATGAACCTACCTTTTGGCGTAGCTACACTGCCCTTCCACTCTCGCACTACCTCTCCTGGAAAGTGGAATTGGACTGTCTTGGTTAGCACTCTACATTAGCATAACACTGTTCTAGCTAGTCCATACCTATAATTGCATCAAAATCGATCATTTCTAACTCCACTAAATCTGCTAAAGTTTGGTGACCAACAACCTCTACCGTGTCACCCTGGTAGATCCGTTTAGTTATAATAGAATCACCGACGGGTGTAGACATTGAAAAGGGTCGTCGAAGCAATTCTAGCGTTATACCGAACTTCTAGCCCACTAATGGTGTAACATAAGACAAAGTGGAACCTGGGTCTATCAAAAAATAAATTGAATGAGAACAAATGTCCAGCATACCTGTCACAACACCCGACAACGACTCCAACTCCTGTCGCCCCGATAAAACATATGTGCGATTCGAACTGGTGCCTGAACTAGATGCCCCTGACCTGCTTCGGCCTCTGTCGGCTGAAGTTGAGGGCCTATGCCCTACTGAAGGTGATGGGGCACATGACCCTACTAAAGATCTGTCCTGTCAGTCCCAATCACCCTAACCTCTAGCTGGACAGTCTCTCATCATGTGACCCTCTTGTCCACATGTGCAACAAGCAGTAGAACCATACCTGCATACACCAAGATGACGTCGATTGCAGATAGGACAACTTGGAACGGTGAGTCTGCTCTTCCTAACCCTCTCTTCTGTTGGGAACCCGACGACCGCGAGCCCTCGTCGGGTCGTGACTGCCCCTGGTGGTCTGATCTACTGTCATGCCCCGCCTTGGGGGTATGACTGGCACCTGGTGTCTTGTTAGGACCTGAACTGCTACACTCCTGAGCTAAGCACATCTGGTGCCTGGCTGGCTCTATCTCAAATTCCTGGAATCAACAGGCTATATAACGGCTGTAAATATAGCCTACGGCCGACTAGGCCTATAGCCACCTGTACTATAGGATCAGCTAACCAGAATCATACTCATATAGGGAAACCTATGCGGGCCGACAAGGCCACCATGCTGTCTAGTTATCTCTAACTCAATATAACAAATACTGAA
>JACEIK010006430.1:33952-53729 GCA_018107945.1 Datura stramonium
TTTAAGTTAAATATCGATGGGGCTTTCTCTTATACTAATAACTCCAGCGGTATAGGAGGTGTCATTAGAGACTCCAACGGCGATTGGATAGTAGAGTACCTTTCCAAATACAATGCCCAAAACCACACATTAGCAGAGCTAAAGGCGTTGGAGCATGGTCTCCTTCTTATCATTTCCCACCAAATCTCTCCAATAAAATTGAAACAAACTCTATAGAAGTTTTAGAACACCTGGGGCATACTAATCAATTATATGAATCTATTGTTCTATCCTGCAGGTCACTGTTGAGGAGACTGGGGAATCCACCGGTCCGTCATAGCTTCCGTCAAGCAAACAAAGTAGCACATCTTTTGGCTAGACAAGGATTTAAGCTAACAACAAGCTCACAGGACACTATTTTGGTAGCTCCACCGTCACATGTCAAAGATCAGCTGAGAACTGATAAGGAAGGAGCAATATCTAGTAAACTAGTTTCTGTGGCAACTTGTAATAAGTTAGCCTGTTTTGGTAACTTGTCTGTAATCGCTGATCATAACAACGTTTATGTAACGACGCATACGTCGACTACTTAACTATATAAATAAATAAATAAATAATCCTTTTATCCAAAAAAAAAAAAAGAGCTTTTGTTATTATATGCTTTAGTTTATTAAAGTTTATAATCTAGTGTCGAACAATAATGTAAATGAATGAAATTGGAAGAAGTGAACTTATGAGAAGAAAATTTTAAGTTTGTACAAATATATAGATGAGGTTAAAATCAAGAAACTATTTTGAAATAATTATAGGTTTGAATTATTTGACCATTCAATTCATAAAATATATTATGTATATTTCAACTATATTAATTAAATAGTTACAATCGAATAATATATATCCGTAACTTTGGGAGGAAAGGGGGATATAGAAAAAATGAGGAATGAGCCAAGAAAAATGTTTTCCTCTTGGGCCTTAGGGAAGTCATTCCCAAGTACGCCCACATGAACATGCTTATGCAGAGGAAGATTCCCGTAAAAACTTCACTAGAAAAGTTAAGGTTTTTTTTTGCACGAATTGCTTTTATTTTGGGTGATCTTTAATTTTTGCTTTCTAAATTAATGATGTTTAATTTTCATCATGTTCTTAGTTTTAGATATATATGCATACAGTAGAGAAAGATTAATAAAATTAAGGGTGTTAATGTTAGGATTTGTCTTGAATTTCTACCTTAGTTGGATTCTGCATTATAATTATGTTTTACTTCAAAAAGAATTTCTTGTTAGAAAAGGTTTTCTTTGTAGATAAGGACTCTATCATAGCTATCCTTTTCTTGGAAGACAAGTTTTGAACTTCAATAAAAATCGAAGATCCTTTCTTCTCATACATAACACAATAGCATCTACAATGTAGTCGTTTAGAGAGTTTTGTTTAGGGAAAAATTTATTCTCTCATTAACTTTAGAATATCTTTTATATTAGTATTTTCATGTGTTGATCAATTGACCAAACCCATATCATAAAGTTTTTTTTATAGTTTTTTCTTTGTCATCTGATTTATCGTTCATCAATGTTCTGCAATTATTAGCTAACACATGACGCCCTATTATTTCGACCCCAATAAATGGTATCAGATCTAATGGTTCAGCTAATGGTTCAACGAGGTTGAAGACGGGATTAAAGCGAATTCAAAGCAAGTTGCAACCAATTTCACGATAATGAAGATTTTTTATCAAGAAAAAAATGGCTGAAATACTACATGTGGAGATAAAATTTCAATCATATTTTCAACAATCCTTGCTGCTCCATCTTTAAAAAACAAAATCAATTTTCAATTCATGCTTACTTTAATGCATGGGCTCCAAATTTCAACCTCTTGCTAATGTTTAACACTTGGACTCCAATTTCAACTCATGTTTACTTTTAATGCATAAGCTCCACTTTTAATCCGTATTCACTTTTAATGCACAGGGCTTTAATTTTCAATCTATGCTTGCTTTTAATTCACGAGACTCTAATTTTTAACTCATATCAAAAGTTTAAACATTGTAAGTAGTAGAGATATATATATGAAGATTATTTTCCAGAAAATTCGGGCCAAGGGGAGATCTGTTAGGATTTTTCTTGAATTTATATCTTAGTTGGACTTATATAAATAGAAGTTTCTTTCTTCGCGTACATAACACAATTGCATCCACAATGTAGTCGTTTAGAGAGTTTTGTTTAGAGAGAGATTTATTCTCTCAATAACTTTAGGATATCTTTTATGTTAGTATTTCATATATAGGTCAATTGACCAAACCTATATCATAATTTAGAGAGTTTTGTTTAGGGAGAGATTTATTCTCTTAATAACTTTAGGATATCGTTTATGTTAGTATTTTCATATGTAGGTCAATTGATCAAATTCATATCATAAAGTTTTTTAATAGCTTTTTCTTTGTCATTTGATTTATCGTCCATCATTGTTTTGCAATTATTAGCTTCCGCTGACGCCCTGTTATTTTGTATCAGTTTAAAATACGATATAGTTTATTGAGATCTCTTCATTTCATTATTTTCATGTATTTGAATCTATTATAAGATTTAATGAAGTGTTATTTCGCGGGCTCTTCAAGAGCACATTGCCTTTTCATTGACCATTTTGATCATTTGCTCCTCTTTTTTTCAAGAATTGTTGGATTTGAAACCTATTAGTAATACCAATCTTCAAGAATGTTGTAGACTCAGTCCTTTTAGTGAAATTAATTTCAATAAGAGAATTTGCAGTTGAAATATCAAATTAGTTTTGGTTCAATAAATACATCTACATTTTACTTGAATTATCTTTGAATGAGGATCATGCTAATAATAATTCATTTCATACAACATATTTCTCATTTATTTATTATTTTCCCATAATGTCAGAAAAACTTATATTTATTCTAGATCTTCTTTGGGAACCCATCTTTGTGCGTCATGGTAGATTAATTAATCATATACCCCACATCAAAATCTGTTAGAAGAAAAATATTTGATTCCTGACTCTACACTAATTGCGAGAGAAAATTTCTTGCGTTTCATGCATACAAATGATGTTCTATGCAATATTAAATCTCAAAGCAATATAAGAAATCTTGCTCTCATAAGCAATGATTTAACTATTTATAGGAGGCATTTAATGTCAAATCAACTTAAATATAAACATTTTATTAAAATGAATTGTCTTACTTGCATAATCTGGAAATTGTCTCCTGGCTAAATTAATATTGAGCAAGCAACTTTGCAAATGTTAAACTGAGAGTTAACTATGAACGCAAGTGTGACGATCTCATAGATGTATCTATTTAAGAGATCACATGACTAATTAATGAGTCCTTATTCACTTTTTTACATGTTTCAGAACTTAATTGGGAGATTCAATCTCAACATTAGCTGATTTGATCAACTTATCATGAGAATAATCTACATAAAAGAATTATTAAAGAACATCCTAATTTTTCAATATATATCAAATACTCAATCTACACATAATATTTGAATCAGAATTGAAAAATTACTCATGTTGACTAGTAAAATTATTTGTAAACATGTGTTTTTTTAAGTAAACTTTAAATTTTTGATTTAATATGGCATGTGATTTCATCATATTTACATTTATAATATAAATTGGGTTACTTTTCACATATGCATTTCTTAACCCTAAATAATATGTGTTTCAACCACAAAAAAAAAATATTTATTTTACGGTCTAGAATGAATGTCATAAAAATATATAAGTTCTTTGAGAGTTGTCGATCTATTCTCCATAATCAGATGTTATANGGACAGGCCCAACGTGTCACGGAGCCAACGCGGTGGCCCCACCTCCGTGACACGGTGCCATCGCGGAGGGGCTCTGCCCCGGCTCCTTCCGCGATGGTCCGACTGTCTTCTCATCCGATCTTTTCCTGGGCTTTTTTCTAGCACGTATGGCTTTCAAATATGCTTAACAAACGCGCGAATAGGCCATCTAGGTGCCGGGAATCTTACGGGGTGTAACAGCTCCGAATATCTAAAGGGTTCAACGGTCTAGGCCAATTCTTTACCGCTTCTATTTTCTGAGAATCCACCTTTATGCCCTCAATTGATACCACATGGCCTAAAAATGCTATGGAGTTCAACCAAAACTCACACTTGCTGAATTTGGCATATAATTGGCGATCCTTGAGAATCTAAAGCACTATCCTCAAATGAGCGGCATGCTCCTCCTCACTCCAAGAGTCTATCAGGATGTCATCAATAAAGACGATCGTGAACATATCTAAATATGGCTTGAACACCCTATTCATCAAGTCCATAAAAGCTATAGGACCATTCGTTAGTCCAAAATACATAACTACAAACTCAGAATGACCATACAGCGTCCTGAAGGCTATTTTTGGGATATCTCTCTCCCGAACTCTGAGTTGATGGTACCTAGATCTGATATCTATCTTTGAGAAACACTTGGCACCCTAAAGCGGTCAAATAAATCATCAATCCTAGGTAGAGGATACCTTTTCTTGACGGTGACCTTGTTCAATTGCCGATAATCAATGCACATGCGAAGAGAACCATCTTTCTTTCAGACGAAGAGAACTAGTATACCCCATAGGGACTTGCTCGGTCTAATGAAACCCTTATCTAATAGGTCCTTCAACTATTATTTGAATTCCTTTAGCTCGGATGGAACCATTCTGTAGGGAGGAATAGATATAGGCTGCGTGTCGGGAAGAAGGTCAATACCAAAATCAATCTCCCGCTGGGGAGGGATTCCTGGTAGATCATCAGGAAAGACCTTTGTATACTCACATACTACTGGAGATGACTAGATAGTCGGGGTTTCAGATGTCGCATCCTTAACACTAACTAGATGGTACATATAACCTTTAGAAATCATCTTTCTATCCTTAAGGTAGGAAATGAAATGACCAACAGGCACAACTGAACTACCCTTCCATTCTAAGACTGGCTCACTCGAAAATCTGAACTCTACTGCCTAGATTCTACAATTAACAGAGGCATAGCATGCAAATAGCCAACCCATGCTGAGGATAACATCAAAATCGGTCATGGATAGCTCCATCAAATCTGTTGAGGTCACTTTCTGGAGGACTGAGACCGGGCAACTTTTGTACACCTGTCTAGGTATAATAAACTCACCTACTAGAGTAGAAACTGAGAAGGGTTCTGACAAGACTACGGGACTAGCTCCGAAGCTACTGGCCACATAAGGTGTCACAAAAGATAAGGTAGAACCCGAATCTAATAAAGCATATACATCAATATGGAAAACTTGTAACATACCAGTGACTACATCCGGGGAGACCTCTTACTCCTAGAGGGATGCTAAGGCATAGAATCTATTTTGGCGCTGACTGCCACCTGTTCTGGTAGATGCCCTCTAATGTGCTAAGCGTGTGGGTGGGGCTGCTCAACTAGAAGCTAAGCCTTGTCCCCCATCATGATCCTGTCTCGCTACTGGGCAATCTCTAAGCATGTGTCTGGGTTTCTCGCACCCGAAACAAGAACCTGTACCTTCTAAGCACTGGCCCATGTGCCCTCGACCATATCTGTGGCAAGCTGGAATACTAGAATCTGCGGGTCTGCTGCTCTGACCCCTAGAGCTTGATGCTCACCCTCTCTAATCATGCCTAGGCCTGGATAGCACACTCAATACTGAAGATGTTGGGTATGAAGATCTCTGGTGGGTCTGCTGTCGGTGCCCACCCCCTGACCTCGGCTGAGAGAATCTATAGTAATCGGTCCTGGCCCTCTTGGCCTCCCTCTCTCTTAGATGTGCTACCTCCATCTGCTATGTGTATAAGACTATTCAAGGAAAATCCATATCCTGGTGAAGCATAGTAGTCCTAGTGCCCTTGTCCAAATAGCCTGCCACACCATGAAACAATCTACTCACTTGCGCCCTCTGATCAACGACTAACTTCTGGGCGTACTTCGATAGGTGAGTTAACTCAAGGGCATACTCCTGCATCTTCATTCTCCCTTACTTAAGATTCATGAACTCGGCTGCCTTCAACTCCCTCATCTGACGAGGGAAGAATCGATCTAAGAATGCAACCTGGAACCCTTCCCAAGTGATAGGACCTGCTCCGGCGGCCCTACTATCCTTCCATTGACAAAGCTAGATGTGTGCGACCCCTTTTATCTGATATGAGGCCAACTCTACACACTCAACTCCATTCACCCCCACGACTTGGGTGATCTTCACAATCTCATCAATGAACTCATGCGGGTCCTCATCTACCTTTGACCTGAGGAACTCTGGCGGGTTCATTCTCAAGAAATCTCTAACTCGAGCCGCCGCCACACTTCCATTTTATGGGACATGCGCAACTGCCTGCTGATTGACATGAGCGGTCAAGGCTTGTGCGAGCATCTGAATAGCTGCCCGAAACTCAACATTGGCAACCGGCTCCAGTGCATGGTGCTCCTGAATTGGTGGGGCTTGCTGGTGCCCGTTTCCGTTTCCATCCTCGTGGCCCTCTCCATTTCCATTCCTTCTACCATTTACTCTTCACGGAGACATGATTCTGCAATCACGAACATCACGAATTAGAAGGATAGGTAGACTTTCCATCGCACGACATAGATCAGGAAAGAAGGGAACATTTCCTAAAAGTTTCATAGCATCTTCATCATAAGTGAAGTGTGCTTCACACTCATGAAAAAGACTCTACTTAAAGCGGCTTTCAGACACCGTAGGACACTTCAAACCTATTTCTTTGAAACCAAGTTTGTCACGACCCGAATGGAAGCCTGGATCGCAACACGGGACAAGGAGCCCCAAGAGACTCCAAGTCGACCCATGGCATGAACATACATCTAACTCAACTGATAAAATTGAAGAATCAACAAGATAATTATAGAGGAATTCTATATTAAACGCATATGAATACACAATCTGAAGCTAAACACATCCTTTGTATGAAAAGCCTCTAAACATGATGAGTTAATGGGACAAGACCCCAACTAACTCATTAAAGCTGAAACTGAAAATACATAAAGGAAATTCATATAGGTCTAGTCCTCGAGAGATGAGGACTCACTAACAACGTAAGATGCTAACTCTAAAGACTGACTATGAACGAGACTGAGTCTAAGTGTCGGGTCCTGTATCAACAAATGATACAACAAAGAGGATTCGGTCAGTACATGGAATGTACCAAGTATGCAAGGTAAGTAAAACAACTTAGCTAAGTAAAATCATTTAAATACATGCATAATGTGAAACATGAACAATAAGAATCCGAGAGTAGGGCTTGCATGAATTCTTTTTGAAATCATGATCTCATCATAATATAACATAACATCATAACTAAATTGATTAACTTAAAGCTTAAATCTGATAGTCATGAGTAAAACTGAACATTGAGTGAAACCTAATTTAGAACATATATAGATGTAGAAATCTCAGGAATGATAAATATGCATAACTAATATCATGAGGAACAATGGGAGACTCGTCTTTGAACCGACATACCACAATAGAGATTATGTGGTCCCAACTATCACAATCAAGTGGGTAGACTTGTCAAAAGCCTTGCCAAGGCTAGGGACGATACCATGATATCGAATCAAGCTCGTGGCCCAATAGGGAAGGGGATAGCTCACAAGGGAGGTCCCAAAGTGATATATATAATAATATAAACCTATATTTGTTCATAGTTTTGAGGCATAGGGTGATCGACCCTTAGGCTACTCGATGCTAGAAACTACTCCCAAAAACATGCATATGCTCTCCGTCATTTTTCAACAAAGCTCAATATCGTCTATTGACGAAGCTCAATAATCAAATACATCTCAAATCTGAAATCATGCATATGAGAAGCTTTAACTCAACCATACCACAAGTTAAAAAATAATTGGGAGTCTTCGCTCCAAAACCATGTGATAAGCTTAATGCGGGTAATCATAAATCATACTTGAACATGTGGGTATTGCCCAATACTTTCACATGCTTGCAAATACTCAATTCACATCGAAAATATTATTATAAACATGGGTAGCTTGAAAACATGCTTTTCATCATAATATCTCATCATATTCATAGATTCATCACAAATCTCATCTTTCATGAACTTCTCATCAATGGGATTTTTAATTCATAAAACTTGAAATGTGATTTGTATCGAAAATAACATAAAACTTTCCCATGATGCATAATTCAATAGTAGAAACATATTTAAATCATACCCATGAAGAGAGTTTAGGAAATTCATGCATTGGGTTAAAACCCCATAGATTAGACATTGGAAATTCATGAATTAGAGAGGGATTGGGAATGGGTGTGAAAGAATTCACCCATTCTTAACTCTATATATTTAATTATAGATGATTCTTGTACTTCTTTGAATGCCCAAGAAGAAATTGGAGAGAACCTTGAAGGATTTGCGTTGATCACCTCTCTAGACTATCACTCTTGCATGCATGAATGTAAATGGCCTAAAATGAACTTAAACCCTTTAAAACTTATCATTCATTACTCAAAATGACGTAATTTAGGACTTAGGATCTTAGAAATTACGGAAAAGCCCTTACTAATTTTACAGAGAATAACTACCAGTTAGTCCCCATGAGGGACTTAACGACTCATCACCTTGAGCCATGAATCGTGGCATCATTTTTTGAGTACACTATCTAGCAGTCGTTTGGGGCTTGTAACGGGAGACTTCACAATTCGTTCCTGGGTGACCACGAGTCGTGGTCACCACCCGTCCTGTGCACTGCCTATCATTGTTATTTAGCTTCATCATGCTGCTCACGACTCTCCCTATGAATTGTGGTGGCTGTCCATGACTCCTGGGGACCTTTCATTAGGCACACTACCTCTTTCCTTCTCTTTTCTCAATCACCACTTCCCATGATTGACCTAACGAGTCGTGGGGCCCGACAACGAATCGTGGTCATGTTCATGGGAATCCCATTTCGCAATTTCAAACTCATCACCTAGGCCTCACCAAGAGTCACATAAAGACTCATGGGCTGCTCCCACGGGTCACCTCACGAACCGTTTTGATACCTGATGCCAGTTTTAAGTTTTTTTCTGTTTTAATTCCTAGGTCTAATCTTTGGGCTTCTGGGGTATAACACTTTGTCTACAAGCTAAAGTTCCACTGTTCCCAGACGAAACCCCTAGCTTCACTACTAATTTAATCACAGCAGATCAAAAAAGGGACGCGGATGCGCCCAAGAGTAAGCAAAAGCTGATGGGGGCCTTTAATTTTCCAGAAGGTTCTTTTTCCTATGGTTCTGAACGGGCTTCACTGGCTCCCGATCTTAACATGCCTCACCCAGAGGCATAGGGACAAGCCTCAAATGAAGCCCCTGTTAGGGGAGCATCACCTCCTCCAACATCCTCCAAACTAAGAAGTCTCCATAGCCTAGTGGAAATGACTTACTCTCGTGAGAGCCAGCTTCAGAAGTTGGCTAAAAGTCTCCCTGCCCTTATCGCCTAAATGGTAAAGAAGGAAATAAAGTCCATGTATGAGAGTCTGACCAAGCTATGCAAGTGGGTGGATGGTGTGGAGGGGGTTGTTACCTCTCTCCAGACTTAAGTAAGGGAGTGGAAGAGCCGGACATCCATGAAGGTGCCTGACATGAGCGCCCCTGATCCATCAATGGTTGCTCCTTCTATAGTTTGAGGCCTCATTGATGACTTGTTCGAGGGCTTAGGAGATGAGGTAGAGGATTTGGGTGATGAAGGCCTTGATAGGGAGGCTAGAGCTTGTGTTGATGATGATGAGGGTGATGAGGAGTGATCGACACAGGGAGTTCTCACCCTCTTTGTTCTGCATGCTTACATTGGGGATAATGTAGTGTTTGAGTTGGGGTGTGATGAGTGTTCTTTTGGGGTGGTCATTTGTCATTTGTTTTATTTATGATTTTATGTGAGCCTTTGTTGGACTCATTTTAACTATGTTTAATGATTGCCATTGCCAGACTATTTGTTTTGTTAAAACTATAAATGGATGAATAGAAAAATAGTCTTTGGTGTTAGTGCTAAGGATGGGTCTTTGTTTTTATTGATTAAAGTTTGTGACCTAAGTTTAATTGTCGCCTTTGTAGATATTAGATAGTAATTAAACTCCAAGAATTTTCTTCATACCACGGTTCTTTCTCGATGAGTATTTTCTTTTTCTTTTCTTTTTATTTTTGAATCGAGTTGACATTTTACAATAATAGATGATGAGGAGACTCTCTTAAGAGAAAATTTCATGTATTTCTTTGAGTCTTTTGTGGATCTATTTTTGAGAGGTACCACCAATTTTTTTTGTGTGGAATTATAAATGAAAATGGGCATAAATTTAGCACTCTCTTGTTATAAATTGCATATTTCCTGTTTGGCTTGTAAATCGCATGCTCTATTATCTTGAATCAAAATCTTGTCATAATAATGACTTGTGTGAACTCTTTGGATGTGATGCCTTCTGTGGTAAGGATTTTTGAATGAATTTCATGCATCTCTTCTTGTCTAGAACTTGCCCTAAGAGTGACTCAAGGAGAAATCATAGATATAGCCGAACTTAAAAAATGATTTTAGGATTTTGTTTGATTAGTCACTTCACCGAAAATGACCTTCGAAAATATCTTCCCTTGCTAGCCAATATTGAGCCGTTGGACTGTTTATTCTTGTAAACCATATTAGAAGCCAATGTCCCCTTTTATAACCTCTTATTTGGCACCCATCCTCCCTAATTGCTAGTGATGAATGAATGAAAACGATGGAGGCTTGAAGCCCAAGACATAGGGAGAGATAAAGAAATCAATGAGAAAGAGGAAAAAAGCTTAAGTTTGGGGGTTTATATGAAAGGGGGAAATGTGATGAGCCCTAATGTGAGGTATCCCAAATTGTGATCAAAAGGAATGAAATGATGGGCTAAGAAACATTGAATTACCAAAAGGGAAAAAGAATATTGAAATGGTGTTACCTCTTTCTTAGACAAGGCTTAATGTGAAAGCCAAAAGAGTTACAAGGAAGGCCTTTGAGAAATAAAAAATGAAGATGGATGAAAAATGAGGAATAAGGTGGAGTGATCTAAAGAGTTGGATGGGGAGGGTAAAATGTTCACATAAAGGAATTAGGGAGGTTCTAGTTACTAGAGCTAAATATTAGTCCTATGTAACACCCTGAAACTTTCTACACCCAACTCAAACCTTGCAAGAAATGTCTAGCAGAAAACTAGAAAATTTGTCTCAGAACGACTGAGACAACGAGTCGTGGTCAGCTCCAATGATTTGTTGTGTTAGTCATGGACAGCCAGTGTGGTCCTTGGGGAACCAACGGGACAAGGAACCACCCATTATGAGAAATAATAAGTCGTCCTATCACTTGTAGGTCCCCAGTTAAGAAATCCCTTTTTTAGGACTTAACGGGTTAACTAACGATCATCGTTTGATAAAATGACTCATTGTGTAAGTCGTTGGGTGAGAACCCAGAAACCCCCTTCTAGTGATGATGAGTGGAAACAACGACCCATTGTGTCCCACAATGAGTCATCATGACCACCCGTGTGGTCAAGCTCATAAAATCCAAGACTTGTTCCAGTGAAGGTAACGACTAGACACAATGACCCGTTGGGTCCACCAACGAGTCGTTGTGTCACCCGTCATCAAGCCTTCCAGGTTTCCTCATACAGTGACAATGGGAGGAGCCAATGACCCGTTGGTTCATCCAAAGAGTCGTGGTGTCCCCCGTTGCCAGATCCAGTGAACTAAGGACCTAGAAAGTAGGACTAACGACTGGTCCCAACGAGTCGTGGTCACAACCAACGACTCGTTGAGTGACCCATTAGTTCCCTGTCAGTTAGTTTTCCATATTTCAATCAAGGGATATTATTGTAATTTTCCACCTATGTAGTCCCTAAACTACGTCATTTTAAGTATAATTTTAGAGAATTTAGAGGGATTAAATGGTTTTCCCCCTCATTCCCTACGTTCACTTTCAGAAATCGATCGTAGAACCTAGGTCACTTCTCTCAAGAAAAATCCAGGGCTCCTTGTCAGTTGCAGAAGTTCAAGCTTCCTTCTCCGGGGATTGCTTAGCCAGGTATGTGGGAATTTCACAAGGGAATAGTTCTTCCCTTGTGTCCCAAAAATCTTCCCTATTTTCTCTGTCAGTCACAGCCTTATGGATTTGAAGTGTAGAAAATTGTCAGACTAATTTCTTTAAGATTTCAAGTGAAATATTTATCATGATTTTTACTGCTTTGATATTCCCCATTTCTAGAAATTGTGAAGACTATATCTAGTGGAATGATTTTGTTACACCCTGTAAATTCTTGACTTTTAATTGGTCTATTCGCGTGTTGGTTAAGAGTTTTAGAATGCCATACATGCTATAAAAAGGCCCGGGGGAAGACCGGACAAGCGCCACATTGAAACATCGCAAGAGGAGGCCGAGAAGACCCCCCCCCACGATGGCTAACATGTCACAGAGGGCTCACCTCCACGTTGGCCGGCGTGTCACAGAGGTGGGGTTCAGCCCTAAGTATATAAAGCCCCCACTTCGTTTTAATTTCATTTCTTTTCATTTTCATTTCCAGAATGAACAGAGAACAGAGAGGAGGGAGGGTTTTCATTAAAATTCCTTCCGATTACAGCGCTAAACGCCCTCCAAACTCAAAATAACTTCGGGTACCGAAGTATAAACCTGGAGAGAACATTCTAGCGGAGATAGTTTCACGAAATTCGGCTGGAGAATCGTCGTCTTACCGAGCTAAGGTAAGTAGAATTGCTCCAAAATAGTGTCAATATACTCCTATCCCTAAAGTGAGTATTTCTCCCTTCTGGACTTCCGAGAAATAGCGAGTTTTCGACTGTTTTTTGATAAGTCAAAGTTTGGGCTATATATATATTCAAAGTAGTGTTTTCTTTCGGAATATTTATGACTTTAGTATAAATTGCTATGAGTATGAATGAAGTTGGAGGAAATAGCTAATTATTGGCCGAGCTACGCCAATTGGTCAGATAGTCGACAATTGAGGTATGTGAAGCTAGTTTCTTCGGCAAGTTAGTAATTCCAGTAGAGTCAACTAGTATAAATTCTAGTACACGATTTCAGAAACAGTATAGCATGCCCAGTATGTAATTTAGTAAATAACGTCAGGATATTATCATGTTCAGCCGAAACTTAGTAAAGCAATACAAGTATCCGTAAAGTATTTCAGAAATAGAATAGTAGCTTAATACGAACTTTAGAAAGCATGTTAGAAATAGTAAATCATGTTCACCATAAAACTTAGTTACACAACATGATTCTTAGCAGAAATATTACATCTTGTTTCAATATCAGATTAAGCACAGCACGATAGAAATTACATATATACCTTTATCATTTTCAGCATGTATTATATATATACACATTACTATCATTAGTTTCAGCATGTATCGTATGCAATTAGTATTATTAGCGGAGACTTGATTGTATTTTTTTTGGTTGGATTACCTAGCATCCATGACCGCCCCAGGGTTAATAGCTGTATCGACTCGTCCGCCAAAGGGCGAGGATACGTCGCTCTACGGAGTGGCATGCCGTCCCCTAGGGGATGAAGATGGGATGTCAGTTTCCCCATATTTTGCCTTGGTCGGCTTGGATATGATTAGATTATGTTTATATTGATAAATTATGAAACTTGGGTAGATTTTAAATTGTTTTCAATCCAAATTGTGATTTCTAAATTATGAAATTGAATGCCCATGGATGAGAAGTTCATGAAAGAAGAGAATAATGTTGAATGTATGATGATGATGAGATTTGATGATGAAAATTATATTTCTAAATCTACCCATGACTATCATGCTGTTTTCAAAATGAATTGAGTAGATCTAAGTTTGATAAAGCTTTGGGGCAATTCCCACATGTTGATCTGAAATAATGATTTTTCCGAAATAAGCTTACCACATGGTTTGGAGCGAAGTCTCCAAAATTTCATAATTTCTAGCTTGTGGTATGTTGAGTTAGATAATCCTACATATAGCTTACCACATGATTTGGACTAGATGCTCCCATTTATACTTGAGCTTTTGGTATGTTTTGAAATAAAACATCTCATATACATGAATTCATAATTGAGATGTATGTCATTATCGAGCTTTGTCAAAGGACAATGTTGATCTTCATTTTCATATGATGTCGAGTCTATGCATGATTTCATTAATGAGTTTTTTCAAAAGACAATGTTGAGCTTCGTATCATACCATGTTGAGTTATGCATGATTTCATATTGAGCTTCGTCATTCGACGATGTTGAGCTTCATCAATAGACAATGTTGAGCTTCATTATATACGATGTAGAGCATTGCATGTTTTTTGGAGAAAAGGCTAGCACCGAGCGGGTTAAGGGTCAATCACCCTATGCTCTAGAACTATGTGCCAACGTAGGTTGATACTATTATGTTATTTGGACCTCCCTTGTGAGCTATCCCTGGCCCAATTGGCCCTTTAAGCTCTATATCAATATCATGGTAGAGCCCTAAGCCCTAGCAAGGTTTTGGACGGCTCTGCCCAGTTGAGTGTAATAGTCGGGACCACGTAAGTTCTATCATGGTATGTCGGTTAAGTGACGAGTCTCCCACTATCTATATCATTCATATTTGCATATTCATTACTCATGGTGATTTCTTTAATCATGCATGTTCTAAAAGTGAGGTTTGACTCATTGTTCATCTATTAAAATAAATGTCATGCTTCAGCTTTGAGTCATTCAATTCCGTCATGATGTTATAAAGCTATGCATGGTCATGTTATGAAGAGATTATGATTTCAGAAAGAATGCATGTATGCCCTTCATCTTATGTTGAAAGCTTATGATATGTATGAAGTGTTTTAAATGAATTACTTTACTTAAGTGGTTTTACTTACCTCGCATACTCGGTACATTTCACGTACTTACCGCATACTTTCTATGTTGTATCATTTCATGATACAGGACTTGGCTCACAGCTTCAGCACCAATGTTAATCAGCTTCCAGAGTCCTTATCAGCTCAGGATGGGTAAGTCCTCATATTTAGAGGACTAGACTCTTAGTTTTCATTTTCATATTTCAGATTCAGTATCGTTGAGTTAGTTGGGGTCTTGTCTCATCAACTCGTCCATATTATAGGCTTTCAGACTTACGTATGTGTAGCTTCAAATATTATTCTTATGTGCTATTGTGTGAGACTTCCGCTAAGTTATATATATTTATAGTTTCTTCAATTTTATTGAGTGAGTTAGTTGAGTGCTTATGCCATAGATCGACTTGCGGTCTCTCGGGGTCCGTTGTACCTTATCTACGATCGGGGCCTCCATTCGGGTTCTGACACCTTGTAGGATTCGATCCCGATCTAGTTGGATTCTATATTTAATAGCGACCACTTTATACTTCTTAAGAGGTGTAATTTGGGAATATCACATGACACTACGCGGGTGATCTTTTTCCTTCTTTTTCTTTTATTTTATTCATCATACTTTGTTATTAGTTTTTGCTCACTTTCACTTTCTTTCCAGGACGACATTTTAATTGGTGAAGGTCTTCGACTTAACCTTCAAAATAACCAGGAACTTAAATCTCGAATAACTTCTCTAGAGAAAGAGATTCTTGCTTTGAAGGATGAATTGGTTAAAAGGATGGAGGAACTAACTTCTACCGGCCATACTGCAAAATTAAAAATTGAGCTCGGGAAAGTCAACCACGAGTTTGATATGGCTTTTTAAGAGTTGAATTAGGCCAATCGGCAGAGAGAGGTTTACGGGCATCAAGCTAAAGAACTTCTCAACAAGCTTAATGATCTAAAAGAGTTTCCTCGTACTGAGAAAGCTTGTTTGGAGATTAGCATTCAGAGGATTCCTTCTTAGATGCTAAAGTTCTACATCTCAATTTCTAGATAATGGCTATGGAAGTCCAAAACTGGAGGTGGTTGCGGAAGAAGCAGACTTAACACGCTGATTGTAGCTTTTTTGAAAGATGTTTGAAAAATAGATGTCAATTGTAACCGACTTGCAATGGAGAATTAATATTCTGACCTACGAAACTAGGGATCTGATGCTTTAGTAGGACAAAGATTTGGTGGATCTAAAGAGTCAAGTCCCTTCTTCTAGTCGTTCTACTCCTCTTTTTAATTCTCCTAATTTATATGTCCTTTTGGTCTTTCCGACCACTAATCAATACAATTTATTTTGCTATCTTCTATTTGACTTGTTTTACTTTCTTTGTATTCCAACATAATCTTTTACAGAAGTTGTAGCCCATATTCTGTTGAGATTTTGAACTTTATCTTGTATTTACTCTTTTATCGGTGAAGTTATGAGGCTTTTCGAAAGTAAATTGACTTTACTTAGATCTTTTTTCTGCTTTCTAGGTCGTAAACGTAGTTCGTTACTTTGATCATGTTCTCTTTGAATGTGTCCTTATTTTTTTGGCTAAGTTCCTTGCAGTAATTTTTATTCAGATATTTTAGTATATCCGATGATTTTAATTTGGTTACATTAGCCTTTATTTTGGAAATGTGATTCATCAACTTTTCTTATGTCGGAAACATTAACTTCGGCTTCACTTATCTTTTTTCAAAAGGACTTGGTCCCTTTATTATTTTTATGCTTATGAATGGGACATCTCTAATTCATGTTGTTTTCAAACAATATTCTCAACTTTACGTGGCCATTAGGTTTTTCACCTCGGCCTTCGCTTTTATTGGGATTTAATGCTTACCCTATACGTAGTTATTGACATTTTTACCTTAGCTTTTCATATGTCGGAATTTTCACAAATAAAACTATCTTGCGAATATAAATATTTCAAATATGAGAAATTATTTATAATATCATTATAACTCAAAACATTGGTAAATACATTGGTTCATATTGGTTACTTTCTTTTAACCATCATAACTCTTTACAAATTTTTTATGCTTGAAGCTTGAATTTATACTTGATATTCTCCCAATGTACGAGTGTGAAAATATTGATTTCTCAAGAACTAGATACTTTCAGTCCTCGGACCAGCTTTTGTCACTATATTTAGTAACATTTCCCATTACTGCCTCATTGAAAACCTTGCCGAAAAAACCCTTTCATACGAATAAAAACAGCTGAAAGGGAAAAAAGTGGAAAAAAAGTTTTCATTTCTTATAACATTTTTTCATGACCCAAGTTCGCACCCTGGACGCGACACGGTACTTAGGATCAAGAATGACCCAAGAAAATCCATGATAAGCCATACTTCTAATAAGATTGATCTGCTGAAAATAATAATAATAAAGCAGAAATTGACTAAAGAAATAAACTAATACTGAATGATAATAAAATCTGAACAAACTTTAAAAATCCAAGAAGAATCTATAAATACTGTCTAAAAGCCTTCTAAAATGAACTGTTGAGTTGCTGGGATAAACCCCCAGTTAACACTAATTTCTGAAACTAAAACAAGAAATACAACTGAGAATGGAACTCCGGCTCTCGGTAGATGAGGACTCACCATTGAAGCTACTAGGAAATCACCGAGAGACTAGCTGTAGTGCTGAGGCTAGGTACCTGATCCTATATCATAAAATGATATAGCACATAAAAGTATGCGATCAGTACTTTGAATTTAATGAGCATGCGAGAAGGAACTAAAACATACATATACTGAGTAATAATAAGCTGATTTGTAACACTATAGATATAGACTGAGATTTGAAGATCTGGACTGGACTGAGAATCATGATTGTACTGTACTATGGGAGAGACTATATATGTAATCACATGAGCTAAATATTCAGTCTGATGTCTATACCCCATTGGAGAAATCCCACTATACTTTGCCAAGATATAGTGGCTAAATTAAGTGATCACTATCTGGGCCCATTCGGGCTAATAGCCTATGGTGGTAACATAATTCTGGGAACCTGGGTGTGCTGAACCCCGGACCGCTCGGTGCTAAGTACTACTCCCATTGGAAATCCTAAGTGTGCCTAATTATGTTGATAGCTTGAAATTAATTTCCTAATACTAAGTCAGAACTACTTATCTGGAAGTGTTCTGAGAGTCTAAGGACCTGAAAGAGATTATGTTCTAAGACTTGTCAGAGATACATTATCTGAAAGCGCCATAACAAACTAAAGAACGAGTAACAGCATGATAAACTGATATTACTGAGTTTACTGAGTTTCTCAAAGACTAATAAAAGTCAAATTTGATCAGCTAACATTTCTGGAGAATACTAAGTACTGACTGTAATACTACAACTGAACATACTCAAGCATTAACTTTCTATTCATGTATCTGTACTAACATTCATAGTTCAAGGGAAAATATAATAATAATATAGCATTTGAATCTGAGTTCTAAATCATGCATGTTTTATTCAACTATCATACTAAGGATCAGTAGGAAGTAATCTGTACGAATAAACCTAAGACATGAATTTCAACTAGGAATGATCATGTAAATTTGGAGAAACAACTAGATTTTTACGAATTTCCTCACTGACTAAAAACCCTAGCTTCAAATCTTTTACAGGGCTACAATTTAAAAAGTTTTTTGAAAATAGTTTGGGACACAAGGGGGAAAGGAAACCCTTGTTGAAGTCCCACATACCTGGAGGAATATCATTGAGAAAGCACCTGGAAATTTGAGTTGGAGAAGAAGCCCTAACTCACTCATGAAGGAGTCTATCTGAGTTTCAACGTGTTTTTGAAAGAAATTGTAGGGAGGGTCGTCCAATCCCATAAATCCCCTTCTAGAAATTACCAACACGACACAGTTTATGAGTTAGGATCTTAGGGTTTTACAGAAACTGTTATTAAAATTCTACCCATCAGGTGGTTCGACTTAACCAACGAGTCATGCCAAGATAATACGATCTGTAATGGTGGCCGTGGTTAGGGGGCCTTCTTAACACCATTCTCTGAAGTTCTCCACGAAATTCTACCACAATCTGTGAGATCTTACTATGGGTATTACTATGATTCGTAGCTTCCTCAAAGACTTTTGAACATTTCTTTGAAACTCAAATCATGACTGGATGGTATGATCTGTACCCACCTACCATGAGTCTTACCTTGATTCGTGGTTTTTCCCATAATTCCTGACCTCTTCTCTAAACTTTTCTATGACTGGGTAGATTGATCTGTACCATGGTGGTAAGAATCGTGACATGTAGTCGTGGTTTCTTTTAGCCACCCATGTTGTTTTCCTTGACCCTTCTGTTACAAGTCCTCATACGACTCGTACCACTGTCCTACGAGTCGTACTGTGACTCGCACTAAGGCTTTTTCCCAATTTTCTATATGATCACATTATAAGTCTGAAGGCTAGTCCCAAGAGATTCAAGGGTGTTACAACATCTCCCCATTGGGAACATTCGTCCTCGAATGAAGACTAAGTAAGCTAGAAACTGGGGAAAGAATTGCAATCCATAACTAAAAACTAATAACTAATTACTAAAGGAGTTACTGACTCCGAACTGATATAGACATATAGACCGATTTATGCTACTAGAGTGCACCTTAAACATGAATAAAGCTGAAAGATAAGGAACTGTATTGAGTACTGAGGAGGAATTTCGTTCCAGATGCTGAAACTGAGCTGGAAAGGAATAGGTGAGGGTATTTAGCCATCATGTACGCTTCTACTTCCCATGTAGCTCCCTCAACTAGCTGGTTCCTCCATAAAACCTTTACTGAAATGGCCTTATTCCTCAGCTTAGGAACCTAACGGTCTCTCAACAATGACTTGAATCTTTCCCAAGCCATATATAAGTTCTCATCAGGCTTCTGCTTAAAACTGAGTATTTCACTTCTCAACTTTGCAGTTTTG
>JACEIK010006430.1:68049-90860 GCA_018107945.1 Datura stramonium
CCGTGTCTCGATCCGGGCCTACGTTCGGGTTGTGACAGCTGACCTGGATGGGCATACGCACCTCTTGTGTCAACCAACGATTCAACATCAAGAAAACAAACTACTATATCTCGGCTGTAAACACAGCCTCGGGCCGACAAGGCCACGTAACACCTGTAAAAGAAAACAACCAACCTAGCCAATACAGTACTAAAAGGGATCCTATGCGGGCTGACAAGACCACCATGCTGTCTAGTTATAACAAGAATGAAAATAGGCAGCTATATTAGGCCCCACATGGACGACGCATAAAATAAGACATACATGGGCCCCACACAGCCAATAATGACCAACTAACTTAATACTATAGTTTGCAAGCCTCTAAGAGTGAACATATTGGTTAGGACAGCGCCCCAACCTACCCAAATTCTATATAAATAAAAGAAAAGTAACCTCTACAACCTGGCAACTCCGAATGAAAGGACAAGCCGATCTGCAGACTTTGGACAACTGCTAGAAGATCCTGAAACTGGTTTGTCTAAACCTGCAGTCAAGTATGCAGTGCCCCATAGTTGGGCGTTAGTACAATATGTACCGAATATGTAAAGCAGTAACAGAAGCTGATTAAAACTAATAAAGGAATGGAGATGAACAGTAGTAAGGGCCAGAAGTTAACTTGTAAGTTTTCTTATTCATAACCTGCATATAGTAAATCAATACAAGTATATGAGCTAAAATTATATGGCTATTCGTTCATAAGCTATAACTGGCAAACAAATATTCAGACAAGAACCTAACCTAACCCCCATAAGCCGGGAAGGTACAAACAATATAAAATAACCTTTTTGGGCCCACATAAGCCTCGGTAGGTGCCAATCAGTCTATATACCCCTACTGGTACCCCGTAGAGGCTACAAGTAACTGTAACTGTATCTGGGCCATCTGGAATCCTGTAATTGTATTTGGACCCCGAGCCTTGGCTCGATTGAGGATCATGGTGCTACTGCGACATAGAAGAGTCTGGAGGTAACTAGATCTCAGTACGACCCTCACGGCCTCAATACGGTTCCTGCGGACATCCTATTGCTCTTGCGAGCATAGACCTATAGGTAACAAGATCCAACAACCCAAACATCACATGTAAAAACCAAGCTAACTAGGGTTAACACTGACGGGGGTTACTACGTCCTCACCATCATCTCAATTCTATTTATAGCAGCTGACCACAATAGGCTTACTCTGGAATGCTTGTCCTCTACGTAGGATGATTGTGGGGCTTCTACTAATCGGATATGCTCCTGAGCAGTCCGCCCTAACCATCCATAGACAACTTGTTATAACTCTTAGTCTAGAGGTAATACTCTAATACTGTGGCTCTAGTCCCTTAGACACTGACTTGGTCTGTTTAGATTTCATAAGCCTTCTCTAGGAGATTCCTAACCTCGTAGGTAAGTTTTATCTGGGCTTAGCCGTTTCCAGCAACCTGTACCTGAGTATCTTATAAAAGCATATTGGGGAATTTGCCCCACATCTAACTACTAATAAAGTTTTCCCCCTTAGTATCCATTGGTCTATTAGACTTGTATAACCTGGAATGGTGTCCTGAGTGACCTGTACGACAAGCACTAAGTTGTCTGAAACTAATAGTCACTGACAATAGCCAACTATATGGCAGGCTGACCCTCAATTCACTAGGCAAATCTGGTGCCACTGATTCTAGGATAAGACCATCCTATCCAAATTCTGGCCCTGGAGGCATCAAGGTACGCCAACGGCCTCTGGGCGAGCTTTACTAACAATACAGTCGTCGAACTGATAGTTATATCGTCCGACTGCGGCTATGCTGTTCAACTTACTAACATAGGTTCAACAACTAACCACAAACTTCTAAAGCCTAGGCATGATAGCAAAATATCAATTCTACTAACACAATGAACAGAAGGACAGAGAAGTTTCTATGATGCTTCTAGCGTGGATCACACTTAACATCTTTCTTCCCGATAAGGGATACCGCAATATACTCTTAATAGGCTTTCTAGTAGCTAGCCACAACATATATAATCATAATCTACTAATAGTAGTTGATCACGACATACATGATCCTTATATACTAGCAATAGCTAATCACAACATATAACATCGTTGTCTACGTTCAAAAACATAGGTTGTATCATTATACGACGATAATTACGAAGAAATAAGCCTTAACATACCTCGATTGCCGATTCTCATTTAACTAATTAGTTTCAACTTGTAGCCAGCGGTTCTACTCAACTGCAGTCCTTATACTGAGGAAATAGGGCTAGTTTCAATACTAAATACGACAAATAATTATATCTTTCGATAATAATAATAACTATAATTCAACTCTGCTTAACTCAACTGGAAACCCATAATTTCTCGAGAGTTCAAAAGGTAGAAATGCTTATATGTTGTCTGTGGCTGTTTAGGGTTCAATTTGGAGTAATTCTGACAACCATTATTCGACGGGGTTCCGGTATACCGGGTGAATTTCCATGAAATAACTCCGTAGAAATGCTTCCCATAGGCTTAGAACTTGTTACCCGAAGTTAATTTGCATTTGTACATCATTTGATAGCATAATTCGATGAAAATTGGATGAAATTTGCGTGTGCTCTCTATTCTTGGCCGAGGATTCATTTCAAAAATGACTTAAATTAACAAAGGAGGCTTATATATAGGCATAGGGCGGCGCCTCACACTTCTAATGCCGCAGGCAATGCCGGTGCCTCGTGACCTAGCCTCGTCCAATCCTACTAATCCACTCGACGATGTACTTGCTCGTCCTAAACCTGACCCTAACATGAAATACGAACCTAAACCCCGACCCTAACCCTAAATCGAGACTTGAGATCCAACCTCGACCCTGACCCCAACTTAGAACTCGAGACTTGACCTTAATTGTCGACTCGAGTTCTAACCCCTAACCTTAATCCTAACCTTAGACTTGAGACTCGAGCTTGACTTAGGATGTAATACCTCGGAAGTGCCTAAGACTAGACTCGAAATTTGAAATGAAAAACATCAGAAAAACCTAAGATTTTACTCAAAACAACTCGTGAAATGAGTCGTTGGAGGGTCTAATGATCTGTTGGAGGAACTTGTTGGCAAGTTCTGTAGTGGGAGGTTCTGTAGTAACGGGTCCATGGTACGACCTGTAGGAAGATGTAACGGGACATAGGTTGGGGTCGCTGGTTGTCACTAGGGTACCAGGAATGGATGGTATGAGTTGATTACGACTCATTGTGTGGAACAATGAGTCGTGGTAAGTGCCTGTGGGAAGGAGCAGGAAAATTCCCCAGTCGAAGTAACAAATAGAACCCACGACTCGTTGGATGAAGGTATGAGTCGTGGGATGATTCAAGGGAAGTCCATGGGCAGGTTCATTAGAGGCAGTAACATGAGGATTCAACAGACCATTGTTTGGAGTAATTGACCATCCTATCGAGTTGTGGTATCAGGACTTGAGAACTAAAGAATGAAGAAAGGAAGTAACGGACATATACCACGAGTCGTGGTATCAAGGTATGACTCGTGTTATCACTCGTTGTCACTAGCAGTGCAGAAATTTTAGACTTTTTATTAAGGGTATTCTCATAATTTCTAAGCCCTAAGGTCCTAAACTACGTCATTTTAAGCTCAGTTAGTAGGGTTTTAAAGGTGTCAAACCTATTCTAAGTATTTTCACTCCATGCATGCAACTTAGAGCTCTTCCATGGAGATCAAGCCTGAAGAATTTCTCCAATTTCTTTTCAATTTCCTTAGGGCTTTCAAGAGGAAGTGTAAATATGATTTACCCAGGTATGTAAGGCTATGAATGAGAGTTTCTTTCACTCTTATACTCTAAATTCTTTCCAATTCTACGGATTTCAATTCTAGATTCAAGTTTCATGATCTTCTGAGGTTTATTCCAATTCTTGTGAATTCTCTATGATCTAGCCATGACAAATTTTGATGTTATCTTTGGCATGGATCGGTTACATGCATGTTATGCCTTAGTAAATTATAGAACCCGTGCGGTAGAGTTTTGGTTTCCAGTTGAGCCAGTTCTAGAGGGAAAGGTAGTTCAGTTGTGCCTGTAGGTCACTTCATTTCCTACCTTAAGGCCAGAAAGATAATTTCTAAGGGTTGCGTGTACCATATGGTTAGGGTTAAGGATGTGACATCCAAAACTCGGACTATCCAGTCAGTTTCTGTAGTGTGCGAATATCCAGAAGTGTTTTCAGGTGATTTATCGGGAATTCCTCTTGAGCGGGAGATCGATTTTGGTATTGATCTTCTTCCCAATACGTAGTCTATATCTATTCCTCCTTATAGAATGGCTCCAGCTAAGCTAAAAAAGTTGAAGGAGCAGTTGAAAGATCTCTAAGACAAGGGTTTCATCAGACCAAGAAAATCCCCGTAGGGTGCACCAGTTCTCTTTGTTCGGAAGAAGGATGGTTCCCTTCGGATGTGCATTGACTATCGATAATTCAACAAGGTTACCATCAAGAACAGGTATCCCCTCCCCAAGATTGATGATTTGTTTGACCAACTTCAGGGTGCTAAGTGCTTTTCAAAGATAGACCTCATATCCGAATACCATCAGCTCAGGGTTCGGGAGAGTGACATTCTGAAGATAGCCTTCAGGACTCGGTATGGTCACTATGAGTTTGTAGTTATGTCTTTTGAACTAACAAATGCTCCTGTAGCTTTTATGGATTTAAGCCGTATCTAGATATGTTTGTGATCGTGTTCATAGATGACATTCTCATATATTGTTGGAGTGAGGAGAAGCATTCCGCTCATTTGAGGGTGATACCATAGACTCTTAAGGATCACCAATTATATGCTAAGTTCAGCAAGTGCGAGTTTTGGCTAGACCCGGTAGCATTTTTGGGTCATGTGGTGTCAAGTGAGGATGTACAAGTGGACTCTCAGAAGATAGAAGATGTGAAGAATTAGCCTAGACCGGCGAGTCCTTCGGATATCAGGAGTTTTTTTGGGCTTAGCTAGTTACTACAGAAGGTTTGTGGAAGGATTTTCATCTATTTGTAGCACCATTGACTAAGCTGACCCAGAAGAAAGTGAAGTTTCAAGGATTGGAGGCCTGTGAGAAGAGCTTCCATGAGCTTAAGACTTGAGCACTAGTGTTGACCCTACATGAGGGTACCAATGGGTTCGTGGTGTATTGCGACGCCTCAAGGATCGGCCTTGGTTGTGTATTAATGTAGCACGGTAAGGTTATAGCCTATGCGTCCAGACAGCTGAAGGTCCATGAGAAGAACTATCCGACTCATGACCTCGAATTGGCGGCGGTAGAATTTGCCTTGACGATTTGAAGACACTATCTGTACAGAGTCCATGTGGATGTGTTTTACGGATCACACAAGTCTACAGTACATGTTTACCTAAAAGGATCTGAATCTACGTCAGAGGAGGTGGTTGGAGCTTTTGAAAGATTATGATGTGAGTATCCTTTATCATTCGGGTAAGGCCAATGTGGTGGCAGACGCTCTTAGCAGACTTTCTATGGAAAGTGTGTCACATATAGATGAGGAGAGAAAAGAGTTAGTGAAGGAGGTGCGTCAGCTTGCACGGCTAGGAGTCCGTCTCGTTGACTCAACGGATGATGGTGTCATTGTTCAAAATGGATCAGAATCTTCCTTGGTGGATGAGGTCAAAGCTAGACAAAACGAGCATCCATTTTAGTAAAGTTGAAGGAAGTCATTTAGAATTAGAAGGTGGAGGTCTTCTCCCAAGGGGGAGATGGGATACTATGATATCAGGGTCATTTGTGCGTACTAGGTGTTGATGACTTAAGAGAGCGGATGTTGCATGAGGCTCATGGTTCCAGATATTATATACATCCAGGTGCCACCAATATGTACCGTGACCTACGAAAAGTTTATTGGTGGAATGTCATGAAGAAGTACATAACGGAATTTGTGGCTAAGTGTCCGAATTATCAACAGGTGAAGGTTGAGCATCAAAAATCCGGAGGTGTGTTTCAAGACATTAACATTCCTATATGGAAGTGAGAGGAAATAATTATGGACTTCATTATGGGGTTTCCTCATACTCGCCGACAGTATGACTCTATTTGGGTTGTCGTAGATAGGTTGACTAAAGCAGCTCATTTTCTACCGGTCAAAACTATCGATTCAGCGGAGGATTATGCTAAACTGTACATTTCAAAGTTAGTTCGGTTGCATGGAGTGCCCTTGTCCGTTATATCAGATAGAGGTACTCAATTTACATCCCAGTCTTGGAGATCGTTTCAGAAGGAACTTGGTACTCAGGTCAAGCATAGTACAACATTTCACCTGCAAATAGATGGTCAGGTTGAATGAACCATTCAGACTCTTAAGGATATGTTGAGGGCGTGTGTGATTGATTTCAAGGGTATTTAGGATGATCATTTACCTCTCATTGAGTTTGCATATAACAACAACTACAATTCCAGCATTCAGATGGCTCCGTTTGAGGCTCTTTACGTGCGGAGGTGTAGATCCCTCATTGGTTGGTTTGAGGTCGGTGAAGCTACATTGATAGGACCAGACTCTGTTCACGAGGCCTTGGATAAGTTTCAACTTATAAGGGAAAGGTTGAAAACAACTCAGAGTCATCAGAAGTCCTATACGGATGTGAGGTGGAGGAAGCTTGAGTTTGGAGTTGATGATTGGGTGTTTCTGAAGATATCTCCCATGAAGGGAGTGATGAGATTCGGAAAGAAAGGGAAGCTTAGTCCACGTTATGTTGGCTCGTACCGGATTGTGAGGCATGTTGGCAAGGTGGCTTATGAATTGGAGTTTCCCTCTAAATTGGCTTCAATGCATCCGGTGTTCCATGTGTCGCTTTTAAAGAAGTGCATGGGTGATCTGGCTTCGGTTGTTCCGGTAGAGAGTGTAGGTGTGAAGGATAGCCTCAGCTATGAGTAAGTTCCAGTGAAAATACTTGATCGCCAGGTTCGGAAGCTAAGGAACAAAGAAGTAGCCTCAGTAAAGGTTTTGTGGAGGAATCATCATGCCGAGGGAGCTACATGGGAAGCCGAAGTAGATATGATGGCTAAATACCCACATCTATTCCCTTCCGGCTCAGTTTCAACTTGAGGTACTAGTTTCCTTCCTAGTACTCTATTCAGTTAATGTTCAATTCATGTGCCTTAGTTTCTTTCATGTTAATGTATGCATGTGTAATTTATGAATTCAGTTCAACCATGTATTCTAGTCCGGAGTCGGTCACTCCATTAGTTTTCAACCCAGTTTTTTCAGTATGTTTATTCACATTTGAGGACGAATGTTCCCAATGGGGAGATATTGTAATACCTCGGAAGTGCCTAAGACTAGACTCGAAAATTGAAATGAAAAACAACAAAAAAACCTGAGATTTTACTCAGAACGACTCGTGGTACGAGTCGTTGGAGGGTCTAACAACCTGTTGGAGGTACTCGTTGTAAAGTTTTGTAGTGGGAGGTTCTATAGTAATGGGTCCACGATATGACCCGTAGGAAGATGTAACAGGTCGTAGGTTGGGTCGTAGGTTGTCACCAGGCTACCAGGAATGGATGGTATGAGTCATAGTACGACTTGTTGTGGGGAACAACGAGTCGTGGTAAGTGCCTGTGGGAAGGAGCAGGAAAATTTCCCATTCGAAGTAATGGATATAACCCACGACTCTTTGGATGAAGGTATGAGTCATAGGATAACTCGTGGGAAGTCCAGGCTTCATAAATCTCATCCTCTCATAAGCTAGGGATGCCAGGTTCATCATGAGGCAGTAACGAAGGAGGATTCAATGGAACGTTGTTTGGGTAACCGACATCCTGTCGAGTATTGATATGTCGAGGACACGAGAATTGAAGAATGAAGGTAACAGACGAATACCGCAGGCCGTGGTAATAAAGGTGACTCATTAAGTATCCTCATTGTCACTGGCAGCGCAACTGAAATTTCAGACCTTTTATTAAAGGGGTATTTTTTGTAATTTATAAGTTCTAAGGTCTCTAAATACATCGTTTTAAGCTCGGTTAGCAGGGTTTTAAGGTGGTAAACCTATTCCTAAGCATTTCCTCCATACATACAACTTAGAAGCTCTTCCATAGAGATCAAGCTTGAAAATTTCTCCAATTTCTTTTCAATTTCCTTTGGGTTTTCAAGAAAGTGTAAATCTAATTTGCAGGTATGTAAGGCTATGAATGAGAGTTCCTTTTACTCTCGTGCTCTAAATTCTTTCCAATTCTATGATTTCAATTCTAGATTTAAGTTTCATGATCTTATGGGGTTTTATTTCAATTCTTGAAATTCTCTATGATCTATCTATGGACTAATTTCCTTTAAAACAAAAAAAAAACCATAAAATTAAAAATTCTAAAAAAATAAAAAAAAACACTATAAATTAAAATTTTCAATTTTAATTAAATTATGACCAATTATGTAAGTTTTCATGAAAAGTCAAGTTATGATTCTATTATGATTTTGATCTTATCAAGTCTAAATTATGATTTATGATTCATGTCATGATTCTCTTCAAGTACTCTTCATGGATTCATGAACATCAAGTATATAAATGTTTTACAAGTATGCATGATTTTCATGATTTATGAATTTATGACCCTTAGCCAATTCATGGGCCCGTATTCATGGCTAATCATGTATTTCAAGTGGGATCCATTATGTTATTATTTATTTGGCTATGAATTTCATGAATGATTTCTGATTACTATATGAGTCCTCACGTGCATGTTTTGGGAGCAGTGTCTAGCATCGAGTAGACCCGACATTCAAAGTAAATCTCTGGTCTCAGAACTACGTGCCACCATATGTATATACATTTATTATTGGATCCTTGTTATATCACCCATCACGCATGTCCCTTTCCCTAGCAAGCCTGAGGCAGCTCTGTCCACTTGAGTGAATGGTGTGACATCATGTAAGCTCTATCACGATGGTGTCGGTTATGACGAGTCCTCCCATTGTTCCTCATGATTTATCATGGCTATGTTCTGTACTTTGGCTCAAATTTATGTTTTATAAAAAGTCTTCTCTTATGATTATGCTTACGAATGGTTTGAAAACCTTGAGCCCTTATGTTTACATTATATATTTACTTTATGATAATGTTGTCCTACTCTTATAAACTCTTATGTATTTGCCACGTTTTACTTGCCTTACTCAATATTCCATTTCAAAGTACTGACAACATACTATTATGCTGTATTGTTTCATGATCTGGCAGGGGTCGGTCTCAGCTGCATCATTAGTCACGCACCCCTCCCTAGGCCTGTCATAGCCAGTATTGGTGAATCCTCATCCTTCGAGGACATTCAGTTATCTGTAGTTATGTTCTTTCAGTTACATACTTTTGTAGAGTTAGTTGGGGATGCTATCCCATCAGCTCATCAGTTATGTTAGAGGCTATTTAAGATATTATGTAAAAATCAGCTTGTCATTGTTGATTACATTTTGGAATTTATGTGTATGCAAACTTTCCGCTCAAGCATGTTTTATTATATCAACATCTTCTTATTGTATGCTCTAGTTGTTATGTTCAAGCCATGGGTCGACTTGGAGCCTTTTGGGGTTCCTTGTCCCGTGTCTCTATCCGAGCCTATGTTCGGGTCATGACATAGGACCGAAACCCAATCGGAAAATCCAAGACCTGACCCTGACCCAGAGCCGATACTTGAGCTCCGACACGAGACCTGACCCCGACCTAGATCCGACCCCAAACCATTAATACTCGACCTTAACTAACGACCCGCGACTCGAACCTAACCAAGACCCCAACTCGAGACCAAATCCTAACTTAGACCCCAGCCGGAGGGCTCGTAGGACCTCAACCTTGACTCGGGACTCAGCCACTGAAACCCGAGATTCATCCTCAACCCCCAGCCCAAGATACAGACCCTACTCGGCCTTAGACCTAAGACTCGAGCCCCAAATCAGGACCCGGTCCTCGATCCAAGAAAATTAACCCTGATGCAAGACCCAAAACTCAACCTTGAGAGCCGACGGCTTTGAGACCAGGACCTCATCCACTACCCCACCCGAGCCCTTAGACCAGGCTCGGCCTCAACTGCATAACTTAGGACTTGAGATCCAACCTGAAATCCAAGACCAGGCCAACCTCCCGAGACTTGATCCTTTACCGAAGACCAGAGACTTGACCCAAACCCCAATTCGAGACTTGATATTTGAGCTCGACCACGACCCGAGACTTGATATTTGAGCGACAGCGACCCAAGACCCGAGATATGAGGCTGACTTGGGAGCCGGGGACCGAGCCTGACTCGACGCACATGAAGCCTAAGATCGAGACCCAGGACCCAACACCCGAGTTCGAAAACTCGCCAAGATCCAAATTTGACTCCAAAATATAACCTTAATCAAAACACGAGACTCGAGACCAGGCCTGATCCTTATAGGGTGACCCCACCCTTGACTTGGGACCCACGATCCGACCATATTTGGAACCCAAGATCTAATCTCACTAAATGGATGAAGCAAAACATGTGATTATAGAAGACAGATAATCATTTTAAAATAGGTGCTGCTTGATGGTTATATTTTACCTAGTTTCATATTATTTGAGCCAACCTAAATCTGGGAAGGTTCATTATTTTGGACTATGTTTGACAGCCCTGCTACCAGCCTTGCCTTCCAAGCACGAGGGGAAACTATAAAATTTCAAATATGTTATTTTGTTTGGCGACCAAACTGTTATGAAAATCAAAAGCGTTTTAGCTTATATAAATACACACACACTATCAGTACCTGAATATATCTTTGTGTACCCTTCACAAAAAGTGTCACTTTTAAACTTAAGAAAATATAACATGTAAAACCCTATCCTCCTTCCTCTTCGCATGTGCACCAAAAAACAAACACATGGTGTGAATTTGATGAACGTACGATCACATCGGTGAATAAACAGGAAAGAACCCAAGATGATGATCACTGAACACGACCTTCCACATATATATACATTAAGAATATATAAAAATATCTCCTCTTTTGAATAAAATAGCAAGGAAGAGTAGCAAAATAAAAGTGAAACGGAGGGACTACTATTGAAGCAGAAAAGTATACACAAGCATAGAGGATCGAAAATGTCAATGTTAGAGTCATAAGATTTCTGTTAAGTTCCGAATAAGATATATTAGAGATGCGAAGAGTAGCACTATGCAGAAGGAGCAATATAATGCATATACTGGATGTTAATTATTTAACTGATTATCTGTATATGTTACAACTGCATCATCAGTAGTCTTGTTTTAGCACCGTGGAAGGCATAATAAGATCCTGAAGATCAAGCCTAGGTCTCCCAGCATTTCAGTACTATAAAGCGCCTTCCCTTGAGCAGCAAAAAGCAGCATGATCGATCTGATTGTTCCTTGGCTAAGGACTTGTAAAGTCGTGAAGGCCGACTGATTAATGTTGAACTGCAGCCCGGAAGAGGGTAGGCGGCAGATGAAGGGAGTCTGGAGTAATCCAGCTCGGATAGCAGGTAGGGCGGGGCATGATCGTATTCATGGGACTTGGATGAGTGTGTTTTCCTTCGTAGGTAGTTACCACTATGCTTGGGTCACCGAAGAATCGCTCTGCCTCTCTTCTTTACATTACATGTTGCACTTGTGCAACGATAGTAGTTCCTGAAACAATAGTAGTGTAAGTTAGGGCGGCTTAACAAAATTAATGGTTCTAAAAGCTAAATTGCAATAACAAGGCTTAACCTTATTCAATAATACCCATATTTTATCTAAGACTTTTCTTGGTGTTTTGGTGCAAAATAAAATCGTGGCAAATTGTGTTGCAGTAAATGTTAGTTATTTGTCATGATACATATAATTTGCCTATTGGAACATCTACAAATGAAATATTTTTTAGTTCCCTATATTTTCATTTTCCTTTTTCGCCTGTAGCAGCAGCTTACAAGTTACCGTCAATTATTGGAAATACTTATAACTAAACAAGATTTAATTTGATAAGAGCTATGGCAAGTTGAATTACAAACGACAAAATAAATCACATTAGGAAGGGATTGCTCAAACAATAATGAACTTTTTTGACAACAAAAGAAACTCTCTGTTTATAAATTTCTTGCATAAGCAGTACCTGTAACTACAAATTAAAGAGATAATTGAGCCATCATGGGAAGTGTTATGTAGTTCTAGTTTCACTTAAAAGTAATATTCAAATTTTAAGATGCACTCAAATGACGTAAAAATGAATTTTGGGTTTAACTCAACCTCAAAAGCTAGCTTACCAGGTAAGAATGGATCAAGTGCATATAAAGAGATCAGTCATCTCATTAACCACAAATGTGAAATTTTTTTATTCTTCAACAAATGAAAAAATGGAAAAGCAGAAAAAAGGGGCGCAAAGATGTATATGAGCAAATAAAATCTAGCATCTGCAATTTCACTGGACCTTGAGATTTATTAGAACACAGAAGAGCAGTATATATATATATACACACCTGGGGAAAGGGCTGTTTTTGACAGCTTTTGGCCGTATTTCTCCATCTGTAACCATCTTTAGAAAATCAACCTCACTCTTTGTCATGAATGCCAAATCTCAGTTCTCTCTGCTTCTTCTGACTAATTGTTTTCTTCGCTTTTAACCTGCAAATACTAGTACTACTTAACCAAATTGGGTACTACCACTACTTTAGCTTTTAAAAAATAAAGAAAGAAGATAACATACTGTTGTTTCAAGTGTTGGTGTGACGTTGTTGCTGATGATGATCTAGTACTTCCCCCTCATGAGCATTTGTCTCGGAGGAATGGAGGAGCAATTTGGTGCGATGGCGTATTCAATACGTTAGACGTTGAGTACTCTACAGTAGTACTATTTATAACATCATTTATTTGGGGCTTTACTAATTCTTCGAATATACACCTGCAGCTTCTAGTTCTTCTTCTTTGGCAACTCAAACACGGAAGCTAGTGGTCTTGGCTTAGTATCCATGAAACCGTGATGATGTATTCCTTATGCCCACCTTCAACGCCATAGTAATCTGACCCTGCAAATGAATGGTTATTACTCTCAAAAGCCATTTGGATTGGTCTTCCAATTTTATCTCTTTGTAGCTTTCTTCACATTTCATTAACTAATCACTGTGAGGCAGATAAATAAGGAAGGAGAAGAGAGTTGTAAATTTATTAGGCTTTAGGTATATATAGTGGGAACACTGCTCTGATGGATTCTTTTAGCTTTTTGAGATAGTTGGGGATTGTGTGAAAGTGGACACAAATATTGACCGCATTTTGCCGGTTAAAAGACCGCCTTTATGTATGGTTAGTATAGAGTAAATTATTTTCTGTTCCAAAATAGGTTAGAATTATGTATGTAGACGAATTAGTTATTAGAAAATTTCTAATTTATTTTATTTATTTTAAAATAAATGATTAAAAAAAGATATGGTAATACAAATTTGGTTGGTTAATTTTTTTTTTTATAATTTATACACATATTAGTTACGTAGGTTTTTAAATTATAAATCAAACACCGTATTAATTTTATATTAGTAACTTACTTTTAACTGAGATACCGAACATATGTACTCATGCAAAATTTAAGCTACGTATGTAACTCACTTTTAAATCAACTATAAAATGACACCAAGCTATAAGACTCCCTTTTTCGTCTACTTTTTAATGTGATTTTAACTCAAAAAAATATTTAAATTGCTAATTTCTTTAATTATATTTTTAAAATTAAGACATAATTTAATAAATTATTTTATTTTTATATTTATTTATTTAAGGAGCATGAAAAAGGTTAGAGCGATAGTAAAAATGAAAAATAGTTTTAGATAAATTCCTAGTAATAGACTATAACAATTATACTTTAAAAATGATACTTCAGAACATTATCACAAATTTAACCTATATTAAATAAAAAGATTAAATCTTAGAAAATGGTACGGACAGTAAAACAAAAGGGCTGGTTGGCGTTTAATGCATATTGGTCCAAGGACTGGAGCAGGAAGACACTGGTCGATGCATTCAGACGGTAGTTTTGACCAGTAAACCGATTTACTGTGTGAACGTTGATCGATAATTGCGGCTTGATTTCCGATCCAATAATCTTTTTCCTCTTTAATACGCTTTTGGACCCAAATTGCTTTGTTTAAGATTCCATTTCAAAAAATCATTACAGTACTACTTTGTTTGAAAAAGAGCAATGGCAAACGGTGACTAGAATTGTCCCGAGAATAGCTACTTTTTTATGTACAATTGTTCCTATAATTGTAACTTCACTGACTGAATATTTATCCCATTCTTCCCAAATCTTCAATCAATCGTTGAATGGAATTAGGTTTTCAAAGTTTGAATATGCTATTTTGGGTTGAAGGAAAAAAAACAATCTACTTTTTTTAATGATCTAGGACCACAATGTTCCTAAATTCTCAACAGTTGGATTTCTTGTAGTAGAATATATTATTAACACTTAATAAAAGAAAAAAAGTGAAATGAGCGGATGAGAGAAAAATATTTATTATTGGATATACTTTGTATTTTATGAATGTCATTTCACTATAGCTAGCTATTACTTTTCAATAATGAGAATATCTTGTTTATAAACATTGGATACTTTAATTTGAATATATATTATGTCATTTCAGACTATGACATTTGATCATGAGTTTTTTCTTTTTCCTAATATACAAGTAATTCCAAAGATTGTACATCCTATTCACAGAATTATTACATTTAATTGTCCTTTTTTCCAGTCAATTACTAGAGTATAATCAACACTAATAGAGTCAGTAAATTTGGAAAGTTGGGCTGTTTTGGTATCTTGTGTGCGAGATTAGGAGAAATGAAGCAATCAAAAAAAAAGTTACAGCACGTGTGCTTTAGTAGAAAAAGTCACTTGAATGATACATTGTATGGTTTTCCTCTTTTTAGAAGCAGGATCTTCGATCCGATCCAGGTCTGTCTTTTGTTGGATTTACGCTTTGCTTTCCTCCACCTAAAGTCGGTGGAAACCCTACAACACCAGTAAAAATGCTTTCAAGCTCTTCATAATTTTTCAAAATGAGTTTTAACTTGTGCACACCCTAAAATGGATTTTATATTTTCAGAGTTATACTCCGTCAGTTTTAATTTATTTCTCTTGCTTTCATTTTAGAAGATAAAATTCTTTATTTAGTAGTTCTTTTATTTTAATTTTTTATATGATATATTTAAAATTATATAAAATTTAAGACTCTGTTTAATTACGTTCTATACCCATCTTTAGTTTAAAAATATAATATTCAAAGGCCTTATTTACTTTCTATACTCCATACAAAATCAAAATCAGATAAATAAATTAAAATAGATGATACTATATATATATATAACTCATGACTTTTAACTTATACAAAATAGATCCTCGTGATTCGATTCTTTTTAAAAACTTTAATATATCAAACTGTTTTTTTTATTCTTTATGACATGTGAATTTTATAGAATTTTAAACATAAAGATAAATTAATTAGCTGATAAATAGATAATTGGTTTGATAGTGCATGATTTTATTTTTGTAAAATTCCAACACCATATTTGTGATGAAAAATATATAGTATTGAAAAACTTTAGGATGCTTTGATATATTCTTAATACTTATCGTATGTTAAAATAGACTACTTCCTCCATTCATTTTTACTTATTTCATTTTATAATTGAACTGATTTAACATCCGTACACCCATTATATGTCACGGCTAGAAGTGGCAAATGACACGAGTCAGTTAAATATAGGGGCCAAAAATAAATAAAATATTTAACTCATTTATAAATAAATAAAAATATCAAATTATTAAAATTTCAAAAATTAAAAAACACAAAAATACTTTTTTAAATTTAATTTAAAAATTTTAATTTTGAAAAATTAAAAAAGACAAAATTCAAGTTGAATTTGAAAATAATATTTTATTTTTTAAAATAATTTTTAAATTATTTAATTAAATATATTATTTATTTTTAAAATAAAAGAGAATATTGCATTATTTTCATAGGTTTTACAAGACGTTGCAGAGTAGGTGAAATCACATTAATTTCTGAACACTATAAACTTGTACGTTTTGACTCGAAATTTTTTCAAATTCAAGCAAATTATATGATGGAGCCACCCGTTCTGGATGTTGGCAACATCTGCATCAATGGTTAATGATAACTGTCCTCTATTTCACCTTGCATTTTAATTACTCGATTCCTTTTAATTTATTTGTTTTTAAAAAAACAAAAAAAATAAAATATTTTATTTTTTTTATTTTTTTTATTTTTTTTATTTTTTTTATTTTTTTTATTTTTTTTATTTTTTTTAGTTTTTTTATATTTTTTATTTTATTAGTAATGAAAGATAAAAAGTAATAATATTTTTTTTCTATATTGAAAAATAATAATACTTTTTTATTTATAAATAATATTTTTAAAGTAATTACTAACATAAATATTATAATAAAAATAACTGTAATAGTACTTTTAAGGAATTTGTGTAAATTTCGAAAAATTGGAATATTATAATACAATAGCTGTAACAATTATTTTCTAAAGAATTTGTAAATTTCCAATAGAGAGTATAATAAAGTAGTGTTTATTAATTCGGTAGAAGCGAATTGGGGGCACGATATAAAGGAGTCCTCGTCATCCATGACAGCCCACAAATCAATGTGGGACCACTGGGACGGCTGTTTCACCGAACTCCACGTGTAGAAGTAATGCTAGAATTCCAGAAAATATTCCACGTGGCCTGATTTCACGCGGTTTATGAAAATATTTAGCCTGGAGTGGGTGGGGGTGGTGGGTGGGGTTTTGCTTCTAATGCGTTTCACCTCTTTCCTGGAAGCCTACAGGAAGAAGTTTTGGCTTTTCTCGTGAAAACAGTTTTACTGTACATTTTTGTAACATTATTTTCTTCGTTAATATTATTACGTAGAAAAGAAAAGAACTAAAGTAGACAAAAAGTATCCCCAACAATGAACAAAAAGATGGAGAGGCAGTGGTATTATAGTAGCCTTTTTTATTTTATTATAAGAACAGTTTGACTAAAGTTGCTTCAAGTATACGTTTGGGAGCCTAAATGGATAGTACAAATAATTGGCCGTTAATCTCCTAAAAATATTCAAATGTAGTACGATGACACTTATCTTACATGTATGGTATACACGTTACATTTGACGTTTCGTGTAATAAAGTTAGTAGATAACCTTATCAAATCATATTCCACATCACTAAAAATTTTGATGGGTATTAAATATATTTTTATTTTTAATTAAATATTTTAAATTTAAATTTTAAATATAAATTATTTTTATAAAAACTATTTCACTTTTAATAATACCTTATTTTGCAGAAATTTAAATTACTCGACATTAGAATGAATACCGAATAAAAACAACCTTATGACGTTATATTCGGCCATATAAGGACGACGATAGCCGGAACTTGCACTTTCCACATTCATTATTTATTTCTTTATGCAAATACTAAGTAAAGAATTTTGTTTTAGACAAGCTAAATAGTAATATAAAATATATATGTTTTATGTCTCATTTATGTGACGTGTTTGTTTTTCAACCTGATTCGTTTTGTATATAAAATAACTTCAATTAAAATTTTAAAATTTAGAATTTTCAATTTTTCAAGATTTTTGTGTAGTACTTTTAGAAATACAATTTGAAAAGAAAAATTCTTAACTTTTTAAACTTCATATTTAGTTTTAAAAAATCATATAAGATAATTTGAGAAAGTCGCTGTCGACTTTTCCGATATTGATAACGTTTAAGGTGCTAATTTGTAGATGTAAAATGCAATATAAACATCTTCCTGTAATGAAAATAATATAACTCTTTTACCTTCATTTCTTCTGAGTTTCAACTCCTTTCGATACTTTGCCTTTTTTTTTTTTTAATTCTGTGTACAAATGGAAAGTGGTGTGATGCGATTACAGGGAAAAATCTGCATAATTCTACAAGGTTAACCCATACTACTCCCCTCTGCTTATCTCTGTCCTAATTATTCTCTAAAATATGATATTAAATTATTAAACTTCTAAACAGAAAATAATCTTGCTAAGTATATATAGTTAATTTAATATCAACTTTTATTATCATTTCCTTCTCTAGCTTCTTAATTCTCGATCAAAATTAGAAAATTGATCGGTACCAATATCTTTCAATTAGTTAGCTAGTTCTAGTTCTTTCTTTAACATTTGTATGGTGGTTTATGATTTATTAATATCTTTCAAATTCTCTGTGTCCTTTGCAAAAGTACTTGTCTGTATAAACTCACAACCCACAACGCATTTTCATCAGATTTTTTCTTTTTAAAAAAAATAAAAATTCAACTCCCACCTCCACACTGCATATCCTAAAATTCTCATTACCGCCTTTCTGTTTTTCCATCTCCTATTTATCTGTGTAGCATGAGGGAGCAAAGACCCAAAATCAAAGCGAGTTTTACAAGCTTGGAATTGTTTTAGCGTTAATCCCATTCTGCCCGTGAGAACCTTCCTTAAGTGTCTTCTTTTATTGCTGTTTAATTGAAGTTTTGAAACTGCCCTCCTTCTCTACAAGGAAGACCTTCTAGAAGTTGATCATACTGGTTGACCAATCTTGGTTTTCACTTTAAATTTTAATAATTACCAATTAAAGAATATCACACAATATAACATAATCTTATCCTGATATTTTGTTTAATGAAATCATTTTCAATTAGAATTAAATCATAAATTTGATTCTAAATAAGATGAATTGTTAAAGATGAAATAAGTAACTATACAGTGTATTCAATGTAACACAAAGGATAAATTAGGTGATTAAGTCCTGATTATACTTAGTCTTTATGTTTCAAGCTAATATGGCAACAAACTTCCGATGAGCAAAAGTATAAAAACCAAAAAATAGTAGGGCTGAACATTACGTATTGTCCATCAACTGTCTTTTACAAGTGAAGAATTGTGCCTATTTATAATTTTGCAATAATACTGCGATTAATCAATGTGCTTTAAGTGGGTCCCATACTACACCAACAAATCGCTTGACGTTTGTACTAGGGCATTATAAATGTCAGCTATCAATTTCGCATTATTGATTCCTTGTACGATCTTGCCTACAGTTGTTATCCTTTTTGTTGTGCCTTTGGGTCTGAGATGTTGATACCAATCTGGAATCGTTGTTCTCTAATTACAATTCCACCACAGTTATTATCATTCACCCTTTTCCGATGCATGGAGGGTGATTTCGGATTTATCCATCGATACCTCCCTTACTTTCCCCTTAGCTGATTCTCTTCGATATTTCAATAACATGTAGTGCTTCGTCACGTACTCAAAATAACATTTCCCCTATACAAATTATCCCTGATTTTGAATGCTAAATCACAAGGCTTGTTTGGGAAAGAAGAATAGTCACTGATGCCTCTTTTAGGCGAGGGAAACCCAAAAGTTTCTTTAGGCAGGAAAAATTTTTGAAACATTTCCTGCTATCCGAAAGGACATTTTCTTATCGCATTAAGCTGTGACCTACCATATGCTGTCAGTATGCTATTATGAACGATTTCGCTAATGAGGTCTACATTATTACTTTTACCGTTATAAATATCTTGTTACCTTCACTTATATCCTTCTTTCCCTTCTTTACGCTAATCAAACTTCAAAAAAGCATCTTCAAATCTTCATCATCCTCTAATATTCAAATCTTCATCTTTCTTTATAACATCTTCACCTCTTCTTATATTATCCAACCAAGTCATTTATAATAAATATTAATCAGTATGGTTTACCTTCTCAGTCCTATGAGGGGTCGAAGAAAGGCAAGAAATACAAAATTCCTCCTCCCAAATCCACCACTCCAGATATGAGTAGTTCCTAAGTCCTGGAACTTCCGGAATGACTTTCAAGTTCAGGCGGCCTCTTCCAGCCAAACCGATGAGCGGAACAGTCGGCTGGTAATTACATTTCTTCTATCACCAAGCCTCACCTCCCTGCGTGAGAGCTGACTTGGTTGTCCTGAAGGGAAAGTTCATCTTCATTCTCAAATACTTCGAGAGCATAAACTTTCACAAATCGGATCATTTTTCCATATACTTTTATTCTTTCACACTAGGAATAAGTCATTCAGTCATTGACATGGTCATCTTTCAATTTCGCCAAATACCATATTAGTTGACTCAGAATTTGGTCCCCTCGTGTGGAGGGTCAATGTTTGCCTTAGGTATTTGGTGAATGAATCAATAACTCTTGCAGGCCATCTCATTCCTTTTTATTTTCCCCCGATTCTTTCATAGGGGAATATTGAACCTAACTCATTGTGGAAAGAACGTCATGGTGTCCAGCCTCGAGAACAACTATGAGGCGGGTTGGATGGAGGGGATTTGTAATGGTTTTACGGAAGACATCATTCTAGGCATTTTGATCCCAAAAACATGGAATGTTACCGATGACTGTTTTCCCCTAAAGAGAGATTTCTTAACTTCTCCTTCTATTTTTTTCTAACTTTGATTGCAGGTTTATTATGCAGCTCCTAGATTGGACACCCTGAGAGGGAGACCTCGGTGCAGAGGTGGTTCAGGTATCCTAAACATATTGGATTCCTAAGTGAGCATGGAAATCTATCTCTGGCTCCAGAGGATGGAAATCCAAAATCACTGTAATTATCTTTATATGTTCCCACTTATCGATCTTTATCGAGAATACTTACTCTATATTAATAGTCATTTGTGTTGCAGGGTCTCCAAAGGGCTCTTTTGAGGATTGATCTCACATGGCCACGGTTTCATCTACGAAGGCGAAAGCCATTGTGTTTCGAACCCTTAAGTGAGGTGTAGAGTCAGGCTCTCCTACTGAAAGGTGGGCTGTCACACCCCAAACCTGGAAGGGCATGACTGGCACCACTGTGCCCACACGTGATCGAGCACACTCTACCATAAATCTAACTACAATAATCTAGTGCCGACAAGGTTTGGCATCAGTGCATAATCTAAATCAGAGTAAATGATGGACTAAAATGTAAGCTGGCTCAACGACTAACTAATAGATACACAATAGGTTGTCAAGCCACATAATCAAAAATAACTATACAATTAGGCCACTGGCCTTCAACAACCCTACTAACACCACAGTGATGTTTACGAGCTTCTATGAATATAATAGTAACCAATGATTCTCGGACACATCCCGAACTACCTAAACTCAAACATCTGATGGCTCCGAGACCTGGAACAACTCCAGTGGAACTCCTCCTTGCCAAGAACTTGATCTACTTGTTAGCCCATAAATTCTCGACATAGATGACTCATTGCATATTGGTTAAAGTTTTCTGGAATCTATACATGCTAGAAAAAGGCCCGGGAAAGACGGATAAGTGACACGTCGAACCATCGCAAGAAAAGGTTTGCAGACCTCCTCATGATAGCCAGAGTGTCTGGGCTCACCTCCACGATACACAGCGTGTCACGGAAGCTAGGCTCACATTACACACCACGGAAGGTGAGTGCAGCCCAAGTATAAAATCTCCAAACTTCGGTTTTACTTCATTTAACTACAAATTTCCAGAAAATAGAGAAGCCGAGGGAAAATAGAGAATGAAAGGTTCCTTGATACTATTCGTCTGATTACGCCGTCAAACGTGGTCCAAACTCAATTAACTCCAGATATCAGGCCATTAAGCAGCAGGCATTCCTACGGATTTGAATTTCGTGAAATTCGGCCGGTGAATCATCGTGCTATCGAGCCAAGGTAAGTAGAATTGCTCCAAATTAGTGTCAATATGCCCCTAGCCCTAAAGTAGATATTTCTCCCTTCTGGACTTTCGAAAATAGCGAGTTTTATTTTTCGATAAGCCAAGAAGTTTGGGCTATATATTGAAGTGATATTTTCTTCCAGAATATTAGCGTATTTAGTTCTAATTGACCTATATGTGAATGCAGTTGGGAGAAATAGCAGAAGTACTGACCGAGCTACGCCAGTTAGTCGCCCAGGAAATCAGAAGCGAAGGTATGTAGCCATTCCTTGGCAAGTTAGTAATCCAGCATAGCAAATAGCGTGAACTATAAAAGAAGGAATTCCAGAAGTCGAGGTGAGTCAGTATGAATCTAGCAAAGCATGTCTTATAATATTGCCAGTATACATTCAGAATGAAAGTTAGTAAAGCAATATCAGACAGTTAGATAATATCTCAGATACAGTATAGCTCGGTATATGAGAATCAGTTTAATCACGAGAAAAAAAGTTCAAAATAAGAAATTAGAATCCAGATAGTATTTTTTAGTCAAACATGCTTGCTATACGTGATTATTGTTTGTTGAGCCTTGTTTGTATATGAGGGCACCCTTTTGAGCGTCCTCGCCCCTGGGTTAATAGCTGAAACGACTCCTAGCCACGCTAGAGGTGAGGATACGTCACTCAAGGGTGGCATGCCATCAAGTAGTAAGGACGAAGATGGGATGCAAACGAAGATGGGATGCAACATTCCCCATATCAGGATGATCAGCATAGCAGTATAGCTTACCCTGTCGAGCGCTTGCGCCCAGGGGGCAGATTACAGATACAAATACAGATACATATTACAGTTTACAGTTACAGGAGTCCTCCGGACTCAGACACAGTTATAGTCAGAGGCCATAGCCCGAGCTGCAGACCCAAGGGGTCCGGTAGAGGTGCTCGTAGTTAGTAGACGAGTGGAGTAATTTATTTTTGGATGATTTTGACCCGGGTAGGGGCATATAGATTGTGTGTTCATTGGCACCTTCCGGCTTATGGGGGCTGGTATAGGTCCTTGTTTGTTATATATATGTATATACTTGATATCTAATAGCTGATAGACAGCAGGTCGCCATGA
>JACEIK010006433.1:22153-37498 GCA_018107945.1 Datura stramonium
ATATAAAATCACATGAAAATGTATCAAATAGCTTAGACGACACGACTAATTTAAGCTATAAAGCGTATCACGGGACCTATATTATTTCCCGTGATCACCAGGCGCAGATTTGATTCCATCCAGGTGATTGTCGACAAATTGACGAAGTCAGCTCATTTTCTACTAGTCAGGGCTACCTTCTCAGCCGAGGACTATGCTGAATTGTATATCAAAGAGATAGTTCGATTGCATGGTGTTCCAGTATCAATCATTTCTGATAGAGGAGCGCAGTTCACAACTAAAATTCTGGTAGTCCTTTCAGAAAGGCCTGGGGACACAGGTCAACCTGTGTACATCCTTCCATCCTCAAATAGACGGGTAGGAAGAACGTACAATTCAAACACTTGAGGACATGTTGCGAGCGTATGTGTTAGACTTCGAAGGAAGTTGGGATGAACATTTAACCCTTATTGAATTTGCTTACAACAATAGCTATCATTCAGCAATCCAGATGGCACCTTGTGAGGCCTTATATGGGCGGAAATACAGGTCCTCAATTGGTTGGTTCGAGGTAGGGGAATCAGCATTAATTGGACCAGACATAATCAACTAGTCAGAAGAGAAAGTGAAGCTTATCAGAGAACGCCTACTAACAACTCATAGCCGCTAGAAATCTTACATTGATGTACGACGTAGAAATCTGGAATTCGATGTAGGCGACTGGGTATTTATGAAAGTCTCACCGATGAAGGGCGTGATGAGATTTGGTAAAAAGAGAAAGCTTAGCCCGAGATTTATTGGGCCGTATCAAATCCTCCGGAGAATAGGCCAGGTGACATATGAGCTCGATCTGCCTTCAGAATTGGAATCTTTTCACTCGGTCTTTCATGTGTCGATGTTACGGAATTGCATAGGGGATCCGTCCTGAGTTGAGCCAATTGAGGACGTCCAGGTTACTGAGGAGTTAGCTTATGAAGAAGTTCCAGTGGCCATATTAGATCGGCAGGTTCGCAGGTTAAGAACTACAGATGTCGCCTCTATTAAGGTATTGTGGAGAAACAAGAATAGAGAAGAGATTACCTGGGAGGCTGAGGATGATATGAGATCCAAATATCCTCACTGGTTCTAAGCTTAGTCTAGACTATGCAGTTGAGGTATATTATTGATTCAGTTTTTGTTTCATGATTTGTATTACATATATTGCTCAGCTGAGTACAATCTTGTTATGAAATAGTTGTTATAGTGTTATGTGAAATTCCTGTGTTGGACACTTCTGCGTTTCACGGTTTTCAGATAGTCCATATTACAGGGGAGACTCTGCCGAAATTTTTCCAGAATAATAGTTGAAAGAGTTAAACTCCTGTAAGTGACATTCGAGAACAAATGTTCCTAAGGGGGGAGGATGTTACAACCCATAAGTTCTACCATTTAGTCGGCCTATTCGTATGTTAGTCAAGAGTTTTGGAGTACGACGCGTGCGAGAAAGAGCCAGGAAAAAGGTCGAATGAGCGTGGAATCGGGAAAGTGAGGTAGAAGGCCGGAGCAGGCTGCAAAAGGGGAAGCGGGCCACAGACCCCCTCCCTCCGTGTTGGTTTCCATGGCATAACCGTAAATTGGTGCGACAGGGTCTGTGCCACGGACTCCCTATCCACCGCCTAAGTTTTATATAAATCTAATTGTTTCAGTTGGTTTCATATTTTATAAACAGAACCTCGTCTAGGCAGAGAGAGTTACCCAACTTTCTTACCATTTTCCTTCGATTACGCTGCCAAACGCCGCCCAAACTCAAATTAACTTCAGGTATCGGGTTATAATCCTGTCGGGAGCATTACTACGGAGTTAGTTTCTCAAAATTCACCTGGAAAATCATAGCCCCGTCGGGTAGAAGTTGTCAGAATTGCTCTAAACTAATTTATATACGATCACAGGCTTCAAGCAAGTATTTCTCCCTTCTGAATGCCCGAGAAGCTATAAGTTTTCAATCGTGTTTTGTTAAGTTGAAATATAGTTAATATTAGTATTAAAAGATATCATTTTTTCCGAATTTAGTACTAAAATTAGTCTCATTCTCCCAGTAACACGATTACAGTTAGAAAGAGCTATTGAACACGGATTGAATCTCGCTAGTTAATAAGGAATCGGCGATCCAGGTATGTTAAGGTAAATTCATTTGGCAAGTTAGTTTCTTCAGTATTATAATTTAGTTTAAATCCCAGTAAGAAAGCCATAAGTATATCTATTGTGATTAGCAATTATTATTAGATGAAGCCAGTATCCTATGTGTAGTTTAGGATTAACTTTGCCCTATATAGCCTTGCATGACTAACCCCAGGGTTACTAGCTGTGTCAACGCTTGCCAGGGGCGAGATGACGTCACTCTAAGGAGTGGTATGCCATACGAAAGGGACGAAAATGGGGTCCAAGGTCCCCATATAGTCCATTCCATGGCTGGACTATTATATGTCGTATCGGCACCACATCCCCTATCGAGCCTGGTGCCCGGGGTGTAGATATCAGGAGTTCACCGGACTCAGACACAGCTACAGTTTAGGGGCCTAGTGGGCTCAGTTGCAGACCCAGGGGACTAGTAGGATGACTATAGCCACTAGTTGACCTGTTTTGACCTTGTTAGTGGTATATAGATTGAAGTGTACTCACCAGGGCTTATGGGGGCCTAGAGTGGGTTATCCTGTGGTGGTTGTACCTTCCGGCTTATGGGGGCCAGGTAAGGTTCTTATTTGCAGTAGTTACTGATAGATTAGATAGAAGGAAGTTCAGTTATTCAGGTAATATTTCTATCCCTTCTTCTCAGTTACTTTTAGTTTCCTTTCAGTTCATTAAGTTATTTACAATTACTACTTTACATATTCGGTACATATTGTACTGATTCCCTTCTTGGGACGCTACATTACTTGCCTGCAGGTACGGATAGACATGGGTCAGGACCTTCCTAGTATCCAGCCAGGACTAGCAGTGCAGTCGGCTCTTTTCCTCCAAAGCTAATAAGTTAGCAGGTTTACTCTCTTTTTGTTTGTATAGTTTATGGGTAGGTCGGGGCCCTATCTCGACCAGTATATCACTCCTAGAGGCTTGCAGATTATTTCAGATTTCCTGTGGTTAGTAGTTGTTGGCCGTGTGGGGCCCATATATGTTTTATATTGCGTTTTGGCCGTGTGGGGCCTTATTTAGTTTTTAGTTAGCGACCTTGTCGGTCGTAGACTAGTTTAGCACTGAATTTACTTTGCAGTCATAACTAGATATCATGGTGGTCTTATCGGCCCGCATAGGATTTCCTGTTATTACCTGTTTCTGGTTAGCTGTTTTCTTTTACAGGTGGCTATAAGGCCTTGTCGGCCAGGGGCTGTGTTTACAGTCGAGATATAGCCCATTATTTTTTTGATTTTAGGATTAGTATTAATTATGCACCAGAGGTGCGCAAGCTCAGTCAGTCCAGTTCAGATCCTAGTACGACACCAGGTACCAGTCATGCCTCCCAAGGTAGGGCGTGACATTAGTCTGTTAATGTTTGAAGGGTATATTAGTCTGTTAATGTTTGAAGGGTATTTTCATAATTCAACTTTTAACTTGGGGACTTCCCACTTATATAATAATATAATGATTCATTCTTTAAAAGTGTATAGCCTCTCATAAATATATCATTTTTGAGATGACATTCACTTCTAGTACTTCTCATCTTCTTTTGCGAACAATAAACCTTGAGTTGATTTGGCCTTCATCTATTTGTTGTTTGCTAATTTCTTTAGCTGCTTATTGGTCTCTGCTGATTTTCTTTCTTCTTTTTCAAAAAAATAGGAAGATAAGTTTAGGCTATACCCTTAATACTTTTCATGTCTCCATTATCTGGTTCTGATGCAGTTCATGATATTATGTCTAACAACTCTATTATCTTGTTAACTTCATTCTCATCTGCTGCGTTGACGTCTAATAATGCCTTTTGAAACTTTCTCTTCAACTCTTCTTTTGATAGTTTGGGTGTCTGTATTGTAGGCGTTTGATTTTGCATCTGACGTGGGGTCCATCCTTTTATTTAAATGATCTTATTAAAATATTTTACTCTATGAATCTCTTCAATTTCAAATCCCCAACCGATTATACAGAAAACTCTTTTTGCAATAAAAAATTATAATATTTAATACGATCTGCTAATGTAGATATTGGTTTTTCAGCCAAATATATATATGAAGGTTATGGACATGCTGATGTGGTATGCTTCTAAAGCCTCTATTTCCATTTATTTTTATTTTTTTAATAGCATTTTCTCTATTTTAAAATTATATTTTTAACCCAAAGATCTTTAGTTTGTCAATAAATGGATAAGCACAAAATTATGTACACTTAATTTTTTATTTGGCCAAGAATTATATTTAACTTTTTTCTTATTTTAAATTTTTTTAATTCATTTTTCTCAATTTTTATTTTATTTTAAAAAGTCATATTCATGATTCATACTTTTTAATTTTCATAAATTTTGCTCTTAATTAATATTAGTATAATATTCATAACTTTCAATCCTTTTGTATTCATAACTCCAAATTATTTAATGTATAAATTTATGAAATCTTAAAATCATAGTATTATCTATCCAAATAAATTTATTTTGAGTTATCTTGGTTATCCTCTATCTTTATAGTGCAATGGCCATCACCGAAAAAGGGCATTTGTTTGGGTGCTTGATAGGAATGGAGGAATTCTTTAGAGAATTATTTCAATTTTTTTCTTAGCTTTTGTTTTATTAGGAATTTGATTATGTTATGTAGTATTGTCTTAAATATTCATTCGCTTAGTTAATTTTATTTTTCTATTCTTTTAGTTGAGGTTAACTTATTGTGTTTTAGATCAAGATAGTTTTTAAAAGTGAAAACAAAAAAGAAAAGCCAACATATACGTGTATGCTGCTTAACGAGGTATGTATATATTCTCTCTCATAGTCATGTGAATTAACTTTTAATAAGTCTAATAATAATATAACACAAAAATGTATAATAAGTTTGTAATTTTCAAAATACAAAATTGTAGTCTTCAGGTTTTTCTTTTTTGTTGTTGAAAAATCATCAAAATTTTTTGATTTTCATAGATATCTAATATTTGTCGTTTGTTGGGTCTGAACTTCTTGAGCTTACTACTTGAAAAATATAGTGATATTAGGCTATGATAAAAATGATTTAGTAAAGTTGTTTGTCTCTCCCTATTCACTTTCTTCCTCATTGTCGTTGACCTTGATTCATCATTTATTTATTTTGATTATTATTTATTGAGGAATGAAGTTTTATTGTTGGCATTGAATATTTTCCTTAGTTTAAAATATGGTAAGGGACATTAATTAAAAAATCTTGATTTAAAATATGGCAACGAATATTAATAAATGAGCAATGATAAACAGAATTAGTTAAAATGAAAAGTAAATTTTAGGATGTTTCATGAAGGGAAAGAAAAAGAAAAAAGAAAAAAAGAAAAATGTGTAATAAGGTGTATAACTTGTGATATATTGTGTTAAATATTTTAAATAATTATATCTTAAATAAGAATTATATATGCATAATTAAAGATAATAATTAGATCATAAATACTTTAAAAATAAATAGAGTATAATATTTGGATGCAAAAAATAATTAAATCTAATAAATTATAATTCGTGCTATTTTAAATAATAATAAATGTACCAAAATTCTCCTTATTGGATGGATAAGGAGGATGATAGAATTTTGATGTTTCAAGCTCTCTAAATTTATAATGTCACTTTGCATAAAACGTGTTATTTGCAAGAAGGATACAAAATAAATTATCTAAAGAGTAAGACATATTTGGAAAAGCATATAAATTTATAAGAGAGAGATCAATGATAAAAAAAATTATCAATAATTTTCAACAAACATTGAAATACATTTGTTGATGCACTTTATCTTCATGTGATTCTTATATACTATAAAGGGGGAACGATAGAAGAGGAATATAAGAAATTATAACTAAAATTATTTTTGAATGTGTAATATAATACATAAATCGTAAAAATTTTAATTAAGAGAAAACTTAATACTAAAAAAATGTGGAAGATAGAAGAGTAAGATGGTCAGTTAGGACCAAAATTATTTTTGAAGTTATTTTTGGATGTTACATATAACATATAAATCATGAAAAATATATGAGAAATCTAATCAAGAAAAAAATAATGTTGGCATTCTCACTAATACTAATGGAAAGAGAAAAACAAATTAATTTGATTATTTTAAAAGAAGGATTATTGATGAGTAAAATTTTACATTCTTAATTAGAAATATTTAACAATAATTATTTAATAATATTTAATTTTACTTTAATAATCGCGCAAAGTGTGAATAATTATACTAGTACTTTAAATATAACTGTTGATGTGATGTAGATAAAACCTTCTCATTTCGATCGAAGATTCAACCATTCATAGAACCATTGAAGAATTAGAGAGTTAACCGGCTTCTCACAATATTTAACAAATCAAGAATGAGTATTTGGTCTTAAATACATAAAATTAAACAAAATTGCGTTGTAATGATAAAGATTATAGACTTGTGGCCTGTATGATTTTGGAAAAGGGATTGGAGTATGTAAATGGTTTTGCGACCAATTTGTTGGACTCATTATTTTTTTAAGAGTAAACTTATAATATATAATGTTGTTTGGATCATGCACATTCTTGATAAATCATGAAATTACGACTTAGTTTGCTCTAAAAGTATAAAATTCTTAAGTCCTCAATGCACTTTATAGACTGAGTAATGATATTTTGATGATTTTCAGGTGTATGAAATATGCCAAAATAAAAAAATGATGAAAAATGGAGAAGATGAACAAAATATGCAACTAAAGGAAATTGATCCATTTTGCGATGAATAAAATGTCCACTTCCACTACAGAAAGTGACAGAGCCCCAAAGCATAAAAGGTACATTTTGCGGTCGTATTTCAATTATGCGGTCCGCGGATCAGTTTGCTATCAAAAGCGGAAGAAATGTCAAGGTCTACTGTATGGACTCCTGGAGAAATTTGCGGATTGCATATATGTTTTATGGACCGTATTCTAGGAATGCAATCTTGTGCTAAAATCGGAGAATCTGACAGAAGACTGAGGGCACAAATTGAAGGCCCACCCCGCGGTTCCCTGTTCAACAATATGGACCACAAATCAGTTCTGGGGTCCTATTTGCGGTGGAAACACGGTGTCAATTTTGTAATTCTTGTACTCCATCTTTTAAACCTTTAAAAAGGAAATTCTAACTTTTTTGTGAATGTATGATACCACAGTTAAAAATTTTAGATTGAAGAAGTGGGCGGAGAGAGACTTTCTCCCTCTTATAAAGACAAGTTACTTGTATTTATTTATTATAAAAGAATCAATGAAAATTTCAACTACTTATTAGGTGAATCTTGTAACTTCTCTCTTGTTAATTGTAAGTACTAATGTCTCCTTTATCCATCTCTTCTTTAAGTTTATTTTTGGCAGAATGAGTGGCTAAACCTTATATCTAGGATTGTGGTTCCTAATCCAGGACTTATGTTATTGAGTCTTCTAAATGTAGTGTTTTGCAAGTAGAATATTGCATGGATACTATTCATCCTTTCACTCTTGAATGATTTTGGTGGTTGCGAACATCAAAGCGTGCATTTATTCTTAGCTTGCTTGACCAAAGAAACTTAGATTAGAAAAAAAAAAGATGAATAGCAGGCTTTGAGATTTTCAACCCTCATTTTATGATGTGAGTTATTATAAGTATAGTCAACCTGTAATATTCAACGAGGGTTTGTTAGTAGACATTTAAGTGGCGGAAGGACTTGGAGTGATAATCCTCTAATTGCGTCAAAAGACTTTAGAGGAATGTATGACTCATTTTTTATGACCATGCATGTCTACAAACAAAATCTATAAGTTAGACCCAATGACATTACCCCTCATTTGGAAACACAACCTTAGCTAGTCTAACATACATAGTTACACCGTGATAAAAAAATATAGAAATTATTAAATCAAATATTATGCTCCCTTCTCCTAGAAATTTAGATTTTAAGTCGGGCTTTACACTACAATTATTAATTCATCTCTTGTATTCTCTGTGAGATTCGATCCTAACCTTGTTGGGTGCTATATTTGTTACGACGACCGCTTTATATCTTTTTATAGTATAATTTGGGTGACATCAATTCTTAAGATTATTTTTAATTACTATAGAACTCGTGACCGATAATATATACTTATAATAATCTCTAGTTTTCATTGGATAATTTGTTTCCACATAATTTCTGTTGGTGTAGCAAAATCGTAAAAACATTAGTATTTCAAGTTCCAAGTGTTTTATCTCAATTACAATAATTAATAATGAATTATTTTTTTTAAAAAAAATACAAATTTGATCACCTTGGAGTTGCTCCACATTTTATTACAATAATAATGCAAAAAAGGAAAGATGAGCCCCAAGATTAGTAATAAATTATAAACCTCTTAATAAAGTATTAAAATGAATAAGACATCCCATTTATAATAAAAATCTTTTATTAGAAAGGATTATAAAGAAAATATTTTGATCGTAGGTGCTAGTTCTATTTTGATTTGAATGGACCGGGGCTCTCGAGGTACATATGGTCGGCCCTTCGGGTGTCTCGGTGATACAAACGAAGAAAAGACCCTAGAGGTCGAATCTTGCCACAAGGAATGTCATCACTTTTTGATTTTTCTATGATATTCCTTGGAGGATGGAACACACCTGATTAGTGAGAAATTCTGACACCAACCATTTACGAGTGAGTATTACGCCAAGAATTTATAGCATGTTTGATATGAAATCAGGATTCCGATAAATAAAAATAGAAGAATAAATATAAAACAACATTTAATGTCTCATTTGAGCAATATGAATGAAATGTAATGCCCTTTGTCCTTAGAAATGCACCTTTAAAATTTCAAAATATAATAAATAGNATAAATAGTATCTTCAATTCATATAGTCAATTTTCAATAGTTTATAAAAATGATGTCTTGATATTTTCAAAAGATACTAGTCAACATTTTAAACATTTATAAGTATTTTTCAAAATAGTTAAACTAAATAGATTAGTAGTCAGTGCAAAGAAAATTAAATTATTCTAAACTTCAAATCAGTTTCTAGGGTATGAGTTATCCCAAGGAAACTATAGGTCAATTTATAGAGCCATAGAATTTTTCTCTAATTTAAAGATATTTTAACAGAAAAAATTCAACTCCAAAGATTTTTGGAAGCCTCAGTTACGTATCATACTTTATTCCACATCTCCGACAAATATGTGAATCCCTTACCAGCGTCATAGAAAAACCAAACAATACAAAAGGTTAAAACAATTGTTAAAAGAATTTCCTATGTATGTATTTCTCATGCAGACTCCTTTATGATTGTAGAAATATAAAATATTGGAATGGATCTCAAAAAGATAAAGTACTATTGAATAGAAAATTTTATTTATAGTACTATGTATCACAAAATTTTAAAATAATTTGATAAATAAATAATTTTTATTAATAGTAGATTGGAAAGCAACCAAAGATGTTTTACAAAAAAAAATGTTAAAAGTTTAGTCTCAAAACATATTTACAAGATGACAGCCTTTCTATCAACTTTTTAATTTTCAAATAGAGTTTATAAAAAGAGAGAACAATTTTTATCAGATTTTTAACTTGGGAATTTCTAAAGGGAAGACAATGAGACTCGCATATTCACCCAAACCAGTCAGAAATCAGATTGAACAGCTATCAAATAAATATATTGTGATAGGAAAATTTTCAGCCTTACCATCACCCAATACACCTTCAGAAGAACCCATGAATAGTCAAACCAAACTACACTCCTTAACATCAGCTAAAACAACTAGTATATCTACAGTTACAAAAATCAAAGATAATTATGCTATGAAAACACCAAGCAGCTCTTTAGAAGCAGTCAACTCCCAGAAGCCGACATCATCAACAATAGGTTCTCTAGAAAAAATTGAATTTGTTAAAATCAATTCATTATTAATTATGCAATTCAGAGAAAACACTTAAAACTTGAAATACCAGAGTTGTTATAATTTTGCTATACCAACAGAAATTTTGAAAATGGACAATCTCATGAAAACTAGAGATCATTATGAGTATATATTATCAGTCACGGATTATATGGTAATTGAAAATCGTCTTAAGAATGTGCATGATCCAAATATCATTATGTACTATAAGCTTACTATTAAAACAATAATAAGTCAAATAGATTGGCCGGCAAACCACTTACATACTCCATCTCGTTCTCAAAATTATATAAGCCACAAGTCTATAGTTTTTATGATTACAAGACAACTTGGTTTAATTTTATGTATTTAAAATCAAATATCCATTTTTGATTTGTTAAATATTGTGAGAAGGTAGCTAATTCTCGATGATTTTATGAGTGGTGGAAATCTTCGGTGGAAATGAGAAGGTTTTATATACATAGCATCAACAGTTATATTCAAAGTATCTGGCTGAAGAACCAATATCTGCATTAGCAGATCATATTAAATATATAAGTTTTTTTATTGCAAAAAGAATTTCCTATCTTTTCTAAAAATTTGAAATTGAAGAGATTGATAGAGTAAAATATTTGAATAATATTATTCAAATAAAAGGATGGACCCCTCGTCAGAAAAATCATGCCCCTACAATATAGACACCCAAACTATCAAAAGCAGAGTTGAAGAAAAAGTTTCAAAAAGACATTATCAGATATCAATGCAACAGATGAGAATGAAGTTAACAAGATAACTGAGTTGCTAGACACAGTATCATCAACTACATCAGGACCAGATAACGGAGATATAAAAAGTATTAAAGAAATAGCCCAAAACATAGCTTCTTTAATATTGAAAAAAAAGATAGAAAATCAGCATAAACTAATAAGCATCTAAAGGAATTAGCAAACTACAAATAGGCCAAATTAGCTAATGGATTATTGATCAACAAAAGAAGATGAGAAGTACGATAAGTAAATGTAATTTAAAAAAATGACACGACCCAAATGGACGAATCATGTAGGCACCTAGCTGACCCTAGTGCGACAGGAGAACCCCTTATTAAAATACCATTTTTAGTACAATAATAGAGTCAACAATATATATAGCGGATCTCTATTCCAACAAAGATCTCCATTTGTAGTCTTTCAATTGACCCAACATACTAAATCATAAAGGACTCCCAAAAATTGACTCTTCCCAAGATCTAGTCTAGGCAGGTACAAGAGCTCTAAACAGAATACGGATAAATAAACACATACAACTCCATCCGCGGAGAATAGCAGAAGTTGAATAAGCCACGTCAACTATGAAACTTCAGAACTGGCACAACCTGAACCTAAAAAGGCATACCGAGGTAGTATCAATACACCACATGTAGTGGTAGGCATCATCAATGACTACAATTATTTCACGCAATAACATAAAATTAATATGCAATCGATAAATCACATTTTAACACACAACTTCACAACTAATCCATCAAGTCACTCAATCCCTAATTACCCCGATTTTAAATCAAGCATCCCTCTTTCACTCCCGAGCTTAGCCACCAGGACTAGCCTATGTTCTGACTAGACCATGCTACAACGGTAACTTAACCGCTGTCGCGGTCTTGCCGCTATGGGGATTCTACCACTGCAGTGATACTGCTCTAGGCAGTAGCTCGACTTTGCTGGCATCCTCCACTTCCCAACACTATATCAAATAAACAAGGTCTTACATTATTTAAAAGTTGTACCAAGATACACCTGAGTAATTACATATATTCTTGTTTCAATCCTTTTACTATATTTCTTTTATTTCCATAGTCGAAATCAACCCAACAACGATACATAAATCACGTTCATCAACTACTTTGAAATACAAAAATTAACTCGTTCACAAACCAGTTCACCAAAAACCAAGGCTTATAATGTAAGCAAAACACAATTTTGCAGCAAATCATGAGCACACTGAACATACGATAATTAAACCTATCATCATCAATATTCAACTTATTAGATTTCTGTACATATATCGGTGTCATAACCGTCACTATACTCTGTCACATAGTCATATGTATATCATAACATACCTGTATTGATCTCTATCACAATCATACCATTAATTATGTGCAAGGCACACACCTCCATCACATCGCCGCACACACTCACATATAATATCATTGTACACACATGTCAGAGGGTCTTATGTTTGCCATTTCGATCATGACCTGTAGGGGACTCTTGAAATTCATGTACTATACCAGCGTAGTACCCACTCTCAGTTATCTGCTCATCCAGATATTCACCTCGGACGCGAGCCACTTATATCATAACCGCTCGCCCCGATGCTCACCTCGGGCACGAACCCCTCATCTTTAAGTATCAATATGTACCTCAATCAATCACACTTTCGCTCTTCCGGATGCTCGCCTTAACATAAGCTTCTCATCTCTTGCCAAGGATGCATCACCCATCCGTTCTCAAATTATATCATCATGATCTCTGTCAGTCACCACATAAGATGGATCATCAGTACGCTTCGATTACTATTATTTCACTCGCAGTTTAGAGGTAACATTCACAGTTCAATCAATTTAGAATAAATTCAAACAACATGAACAACTTATTGCAATCTTTAACACAATCATTGTCCTAAGACCAATTAATCATATTTTCGATCCATAAAAATATACATTATTTTATATTGACTAACTACTCGTAATTGTAGCCTGCCATCTTTCTAGTTAGTTATCAATTAGCCAAGTCTCGCGTCATCCATCACAATAATGAAACACACAAAGTAACATTTACGATTCATCGGTTAAACCTTTCCTGCCCTTTCACATAAAGGTCTATCACATAAACAGGTTCTTCCAAATTACTACAGAATATGGTTCATATTTGACGCCACTTCTGGTCTACTTACTCGACCCATAATTGTCCCTTCAACCTAGTCATTCGCAATAAAACTTTGTGACGCAAAATGATCATTTCGATGTCATTCTCATTTAATTACTCCACCCTACGACTATGGTTTCTCACAATTGCCCAATTTTTTCCTTACCTCAGATTCTTTTTAAGCTACTTAAGTTATACTACTAGTCTCACGTTTTTAGTTCATAATGATTAAATTACAATATTAAAATCCTATAGCCACATTAAGTCTGATCTCTTCCTCTCTTACCTTAGTCCGCTCTATTACAATCGTTTACCCAGGATTATACCATCAAGACCTCACTACCACAATTTACAATGACAAGCAATTAAGTCACGACCCGAGCTGGGACCCTGTATCGAGACATGGGACCCAAATTCACGAATGGATCCAAGCTAACCATGGTACATACATAGCATGACTTAAGAGTATTAATCAGCAGAAATTAAATCATAAATACGACCTAAGAGGAAGTCTGCATCTCATAAGGGCAAAAGCATAAACACTACTCTACAACGCAAAACTGTCTATAGATGATAGTTTGAAAAACCTCTACTACTATGAAGAGCTCATGGGACAACACCCCCAACTAGTTCACTATGTCTGAAACTGAATGACATGGTAAAAACATAAAACTGATAGCATCTCGGAGAATGAGAACTCACCCAAAAGCGAGATAGAGATGAACGAGTGGATGCGAGCTAGTGACGAGACTGGGATGGATCACCCGAACCTATATCATAAGATGATATAGCATAGAGTATGCGATTAGTACTTTAAATTTATTGAGTATGTAAGGTAAGTAAAACATGCTAGTAAAACGTTAGTTGAAATCATGAATATAAATCAAGAAAGCTCATGAGAGTAAAGGACTGCATGCTAAATGCGATAGATCTGACGTATACATATACATAAGCTATTCATCGTGATCTGAACATGATGACCCAAAGTTTAGAAATAGAAATCATATAACTTTCCATGCTTGAAATCATAAATGAAAGCTCATAAACTGATCAATGGGTCAAATGTGCTATAAAACATAATATCATGAGTCTTAAACATGATTAACTGAAATCATGAGAAACAATGGGAGACTACTCATCATAACTGAAAACTACCATGTATGAGCGCATGATGATCCCACATCTTGCCCACGTGGAGGAGAGCCTTCCTAATCCTTGCCAAGGAAAATGACGAATAAGGTGTGATATCACGGGTATGCCCTCGGGCGGAAAAACACTCTCTTGAGAGGTCCCTTTAAGAATATAACCTACGTTGGCGCGTAGTTCAGAGATCGGGGTCGTCAGAATCCTTGGCCTACTCGGTGCTAGACACTACTCCCAAAACATGCATATTACTCATATAATCATATTTGCAAAACATAGCTTAAATTTCAAATCTAGGGAGTCTTGACTCCAAATATCTCTTTAATACTGATTTTGTAGACCTTGGCTAAAATCATGATAAGCATACTTAACTTTGCGTTGGTTTGCCCAAGTCATGAAATCATACATACTTGAAATAGACTTCATAATTCAAAATCATGGAATCATAAGTTAATGATTCATAACATTCATGCATACTAGGTAACTCATCATGCTATAAATCATGAAATTATAAGCTTGATCTTCATAAAATATGCATGATAGGGCGTAATTCGCATAAACTTGAAATCATGATTTAATAATTAAATTAAGAGTAAAATATGCCCTAATAGTCTTAAATCATCAACAAAAACATGAAGGAATTGGACCCATAGACATAGCATAGGTAATTGCATGCATCGGGGTTGAAACCCTAGAATTTCAATACACTTAATTGGAGACTTGAATTCATAAATTAGAGGAGAAATTGGACATGAGGGTGGTAGAAATCCCCCATTCATGGCCCTACATACCTGGGTAACTTGATTTTTAATCTTTCCTTGAAAGCCCAAGAGGATTGAGGAGGAAATCTAGCTTGATCTTGGAAGAGAATTCCAAATTAAATGAAATTATGAGAGCATAATTACTTAAGCGAGGTTAAGACCTCTTAAAACACTCTTTAGGAGGCTTAAAACGATGTAGTTTAGGAGTTAGGAACATAGGAATTATGAAAATGCCCTTAATAATATAACTGCAAAAAAGCCATTGCCAGTCCTAACGACTCGTTAGGTCACTCGAAGGCTCTTCAAGTCTTCTCATCATCAGTGGCCTGAATTCCAAATTTTTGATCTTTCTCACTAACGAGTCATCAGGGGACTTGATGACTCATTTCCCCAATCTGTTCTATACACTGGAAATCAACTCTTTTTTCACCACTACATATTTAACGGGTCACACCACGATTCATTGTGATACTTAATGACTCGTTGTCCCACCCTCGTCATGACTTCTAGAAGATAACTTATTCTCCAAATTAGCAT